>QVRM01004791.1:0-118015 GCA_003439945.1 Dermanyssus gallinae
CTAAACTAGATGAGCTTGTGATCCGAACTGACTTCCCGCTAGCGGATGACAATGAGGTCAGGAGTGGTCATGAAAATGTCGAAGATGGAGTAGAAATTATGCGTTAGGTCAGCGACAATTGACGAAATGAGCCCTCATTGACTCACCAGTAGGGGTTTCCGCAGTAGCCCAGTCGATTCGATGTTGATTGGAGTCCCCAATGATAGTCATGGGTCCGTCAAGCTGACAGTTTAAGTTAACAACGTCGCAGCATTTGTTAATCTGTGACTAGAAGACATAATGCTTTGCTCCTCGAGCCACGATCCAGCAGCAAACATCGAAACGTATTGTTGAAAGAAAGCTCGGCGTCCATTATGGATTACCTGAACCAGGTCTCACATGAAAAAATTATATCCATTTTGTTGGATGCACTAGAGAAGATAATAGCACCCTCTTTTGCCACTGGAAGTGTGTTCTGATAAGTCGAGTTTTAATGTCTACTATTTGTTCTAAGGTTGTCTCATTTAGGGTTTTCGATGGTGGTTGGCGGGCGAAACTGTTAGTGACAATGACAACAACACCACGAAATGTATAGTGGTTAATATTGTGTCTCTTTTCCATTGTTCCGGGCAACGGTGCGGATATGATTTTTGGCCACAGAGGCCGATCTAATTATTTTAAAATGTATATATATATATATAGAAAATATTGTGTTGATTTATTAATCAATTACAAATTTGCACACTCGGCAGTGCTCGCTTTATATACATATATATATATATATATATATATATATATATATATATATATATATACGACACGCTCCTATTAGAAGGTAGTAGAACTTGCTTAATAATTTTTTTCCAATGGATATTTTTTTGCATAGGGGTGCGAGCGAAACTACCAGTTTTTTTAAAATTACTAATGCGACTGGCCGGATTTTACTTTACGAAATGTGGGATATATATATATATATATATATATATATACGAGCGACACATGCATATGTACATAGTATTGCTAGTGTGAAAGTTCTGCCGGAGCAAATTAGTTATTTGTCAGCCTGTAGTCGGCACCGCGGAGCAGATAGACAATAGTGTGTGAGTAGTACGGTGTTTCCTGGCTAGTTCTTCAACACTGCCGTCAGTAAAAGCTGTATAACCTTCTCGTCTACATATTTAGGCTAGTTTCGCCTACGGGAGGTTCTGGGTGTCCACAGCCTCGTCTGAAAGGATTGCCTTCTCAGGCCTATTATCTACCGGGCACAAGACTCGGTTTGAGTCCGTGCGATAAATCTCGCTTCACAGTACTCAGTAATCGCTGAAATCGTTTGAATTGCAATCGCTTTCATCTCGCATCCAAATTTAGAGTCACTCTAGGAAGCCCTAGTACGTTGGGTCTCACTACTTAATAGCAGTAAATAAATGTGTGCCTGTCCTGATGCTTAGTCTGGTGTCAACTGCACTGTATAAATATGCAACGCAATACTAGTAGACGGTATAAGTAGTAATAAACGAGTTTTCTTAAGTAGCTAGTTTATTTGAGGCTCCTGGTACACACTAACTACGCCATGGAACCCCTGGTTATTAAGCTCTACTGTTCGTCGCTAATTTTCAGCCTTAGCATATATATATATATATATACCAAATACAATAAATATTCTAGTAATGATTTTATTATTTAACATGCATATATAGCTAAGGCCAACAACTCCCTTCATTCGGAATAAAGCATGGGGTGACCAACCAAAGCTGCCTAATACTACAGATTCAACCCTTTCAGCATATGGGGCGTATTTTCGGATGTATCTGCAGCAATATAGCGGCAAATATTTAAGCTAACGCGTTACACCAGCATGGCCTGACAATTTATACAGGTCAAGATAGCCACAAAACTTGTGCCAGCGATAGTGCATTTTACGCAAGGCTTAAGCATGCCAATGTACAGGCGTGGGAAGGCATTGCAGAAATGATAATTTCTTGAAATTACTTTCCATCTTCATTGCAGCATATAAGATTGATCTACAATGCACGTAAAATTGATCTATTATAGTATACTAGACGTCCTTAAGTCACTCGCATGTTGAATTGGCATTATGCACATACTCATTAATGCATACAATTCACATTTATTCAACTTGAACCGGCCACGGGCGCCTATTTACCCCAGTTCACGCACACGAGGCAGTAGATACATACTTGCTTTCAACAACAATAAAAATAATCCGAGTACGGCACCCTCACGAAAGCCATAATATCATTGCATTCATTTCTGTGCAATAAGCATTTTAATAACATTGATACAGCCTAAATGACACAGGTCTAATGAAACAATGTAAGCACAAAGTATGCCAAATTATTGTCTTGGTAGAGTAGTAACAGTGCCAAAAAACATTCAACAGGACCGGTCACAGCTCCTAAAAACAGTAACCTCTGTTAACGCAATTTCGATCAATGTGTCTTGGATCATGCACATATCGATGGCAACAGACCTTATGATAATTCATTTGCAACTGCACTCAAAGACCCTGAAATGTTGCACACTGTCTGTCTGGTGGTTTCTCCATCATAGCAAAGAAACCGTCCTACAGCTGTATTGGAATACCAAATGTTAACTAATTCAAAATCGCCTTCCAGGTTTTCCGCGTGTCGTGTATACATTCGGCGTGTACAACTTCGGCGTGTATACATGTATATACATATATATAGCGTGGCGACTTCGGCCGGCAGGCCCAATATATAATGGACGCTATCTTCGCCGCAGTATTGACGTCCATCACTACATTTAAGATCACAGATTTGAAATAGAAAGTTAGCTGAATAAATGTCTCATGTACCACTTACTATAGCGCCACAGCTCGCGCCAAGCCGTTGATCGTTAAACTTGTATTTGGATACGCATCCATGAGTCGTCGGAGAGCACAGTTTGGTACGCTTTACTACTCTGTACTCTGTGGTGTACTATAACAAAAGAGCACAAGTGTTATGTATGCTTATAATTATATGTATAAACATTCACATGTATATATTAAATTCCTAAAAAATATCACTGTTTGAATTTATACAACCAATTAATTATTTGTTTGTATATATTTATATGAATATATATATATATATATATATATATATATATATATATATATATATATACATACCTAGCAATGATTCAAATCAAGAAGAACCTTTGGCTGATGACTCAGAGAGATAAACTGCCGCGTTATATGTAAGTAGCACCACGAAGATGCGTTATCTCCTCAATTAAGCGTTTGCTATAGGTACCACGCCAAGCGTCCGCAATACAACGGCCACAGCCTTCCGCGCCAAAACTGCAACGTCCTCAACCGTCCTAACGATCACCAGCCGATGACAACACGTCTTAGTCGACCAATCAGAAAATTAGGACTAACTTGAAACGCGCAATCCAAGCCAAATTCGTCTACTAAACAAGCACTAACCGATGTAAATTCCGACCAATTTAAGAGTGGAATCTGGTATCCTTTGGGATACCAGCACGCAATGTGCCGTGAACCAAAAATAGACCCAGGAAGGATGGGCTAAGCAGCATCCTCCCCTCGACCGTCCTACGCACCAGACGTGCGTTCGTGTGTTCTCGCTCATTCGTACGTAGGCTATTTGCGTTCTAGGTGTCGCCGTACAGATTTCTACATGCCCTGTTGACTCAGCGCAACGTCACCGTGACATTTGGTGAAAATGCTTCGGTTTCCACCAGCAGACTGCGGCAACTTGACCCATTGACTCGTGACGAAGAGAGCCAGCTTCAGTCCACCGATACAGACCCTTGTCCAACGGCCACAGCCAATCCGGATTCGCGCCCAGCCAGCTCAACCGATCCAGATTCGCGTCCAGCCTAATGGATTCAGACTCGCGTCCAGCCTAATTGATTCAGATTCACGTCCAGCCACCTCAACCAATCCAGATGCACGTTCAGCCACCTCAACCTATGGAAACTCGCACCTAGCTATCACAACCAACCCACATAAACGCCTTTCACATAACGCCCTTCCAGTCACCAATTCAGCCGCCGCCTTCCACATATTACATCTAGCTTACTTGACAACCAAAGAACGAAACCTTACTATACCTGCCTCGCCGGAGCATGACAACACTGGGAAATTTCAGAGCTAACCGCAAACCGACACATACCACACGTCGCCCGCAACGTCCGCATCACCGTATACCGCACAGACCCACTCTTCCTCGAACCAGTCTATTTTTCTTTCACTGTTTCCAACGCTCTTACTATTCTCGAAGAACCCGACGCAGTTTGACGGGAGTTCAGCCGTACGGACTAGGGAGTGGATCCTAGAACTCGAGAGAACCGCTCACCTCAACAATCATAACCATTAACTCATATCGCGATAATCAGCGAGTGCGCATGGCGACCCTAGCGTTCCAGAAGGACGCCGCCGACTGGTACGACGGCATTCTAACAAAGGACCTCTTTAAACGGCGTAGTTAGATGCCTACTCTTATATTCGCCTGCTTGCCAAGCCTTCTCGTCGATGCCGTAGTGCATGTTTCTACGTCGAATTTCTTTCATTTTCCCGGCCACTTCATATTGTAAGTTCAGTGTGTCATTAGAGTGTATGAGCTCCCCAATATAGGAACTACTCTATTCCAACAAGGATAGGCAAACTCCAGAACCCGTGACATAATTAATAATTCTCTCGAAATCAATCCAGTAACTGTAGATATGCCTTCCCTATTTGTTTCCATATGATACGCTGAATGTTGCTAGTAGTTCCACTTTTTTCTTGAAAAGGGCGGACGCGGTGCGTATAGACAATATTTGTGGGTTTTTAATGAACTTAATTGCTACCAGTATGACTCACTTTGTCCATATATTAAATGTGTCTCTTCAATCCCTGTTTAACCCTGTGAACAGACTTCTGCTATAGAGCGCAATGTCATATGCGTACAATAAAGTACATGTCCACTGGAGCTACCTTGAAGGCTGGACTTGCTCTCATCCGGAAGCACACGTGACCCCTTGCACACTGAGCGAATGACGCAGCAAGAATAAAGCCACATGGGCGCTAACCAGGGACAGACCAGCGTGCATCTGCGAAAGACAAGACACCGTACGGCGGGCGAGGCTAGATGCTCTGTGAGGAAAGAGAGCGGCGCCGAGGAGTTCCAGACTGTCCTCAAGACTGGTCTGGGCATCTGGGAGCGTGTCAGCGAAGGTCATGGTAGCATCTTGCACTTCATCTTCTGCCATTCCTCGATGAAACAATTTGCACCTATCGGCGTTAATCTCCAGACCTGTTGCAACAGCTGATTCCCTTATGGCTCAGAAGTCCGCAGCTACCACGTCCCACTCAGGGCAGGCTAAGGCAAGGTCTCCTAGACACGACATGACGACGGCTACCCATCAGCCAGAGAAGAGAGAAGAGGCTGGAGGAGCGAGGTCAAAAACTGCGGTGCACCTGGATCTTCCCTGTTGACAGCCGGACGCCGATGCAATGCGCCTCTCTTCAAAAGTAGAAGACGTTGTAAAGCCCGGGCACGTGGTCGCGGATCGGACCTCGGAGGTGACAGTTAATCGCACTTGAGGACAATTTGTATTTCCAGCCGCCTAGCAATAGATGCTATTGTCATGGGTCTCAAACAACCGATCCAGTTCGCCTGAGCAACTAGTTATGCTCCGAATAGCGATTCCGAATGTTTGCAGGCACCTTACTCGGAGTAATGATGTCGCCGATCTTCACTAGGGCGCAGAAACGGCGTTCGAAGAACTTGCGAGAACTCGGTCACTGTGAGAAGATGGATGGGTGTTATGCTATCCAGATCTCAAACTACTCCCTTGCGGAACATAATTTTGTCAGGGGGTTTATGTGCGTTTAGGTACGCATACATACAAAAGAAACTATATATATACAGGTAGTTCAACAAGTTACTAAAATAAAAACCAAGAATTTTCCAAATCTTGTTGTTAATTAATTTTTTCTTATTCGATATACTCCCCGAGAAGCTCAATACGCTTTTTCCACCGAGATTTCAGAGCATTTATATCTCTTGAGTGGAATTCCGCGTCTTTAGACTGAAAATAGGCATTGACAGCAGCTTAACCTCTTCATTGCTGGAAAAACGCTTTCCACCGAAACTATTCTTCAAATGTCCAAAGAGGAAATAATCACCAGGAGCCAGGTCTGGAGAAAATAAGTTCGAACTTCAGTTGGGCCAGTTTTGCCGATGCTTGTGTGCAGGAGCATTGTCCTGGTGAAACAGGACAACCTTCTTATGCAAAGCGGGCCGTTTCACGATGAGTTCTTGCTTCAGGCAGTCCAACAGTCTTGCATAATATTCTCCCGTAATCGTTTTACCGCTCTCAAGATAGTCGACCAGAATTATTCCACGTTGGTCTCAAAAAACCGTAGCCATCATCTTTCCGGCCGATGCCGTTGTCCGCACCCTCTTCGGAGGTCCTTCACCAGGTGCACACCATTGGCGAGATGCTTTTTGGGTCTCGGGAGTGTAGTGATGGACCCAGCTCTCATCGACGGTCACGAATTTGCGCTAAAAATCCGACGGATTTTTCGACATCTTGACCAAATTTCGCTGTGAAGCGGAAACACACGCGTCTTTTTGGCCTTGGTTGAGCAAATGCGGCACCCATTTTGCTCTGAGCTTTTTCATCTTCAAGTTCTCGTGCAGGATAAAATGCACACTACCCAAACTGATCCCTAAGGCCTCCGCTATCTCCTTAATCATCACTCGCTTATCTGCGGCCACGATTTTCTGCACTTTTTCCACGTTTTCCTCATCAGTTGCCGTTTTTGGGCGTCCTAAACGTAGTTCATCCTCGGTGCTCCTGCGGCCTCTTTTTTACTCATTAATCCAGTTGGAAACAGTGGCAAAGCATGGCGCAGAGTCACCGTACACCTCGTCTAACTCAGTTTTCACTTGGGTCGCATTTCAACCTTTAAAATAAAAAAATGCTTGATAACCACTCGAAACTCTTTTTTCTCCATTTTTCAAAATCACACCGATAAGTTGCACGGGAAAAGCAATCAAATGAAATTGCAACGGCCAATCACCATAATATTTTGACTCGAGTCGAAAAGTTGCCGTTTCCAATAGCGGTGAAAAGCCAAACTTCGAATTCTGAAAAGCTCATTTTAAGAACCTGTTGAACTACCTGTATATATATATATATATATATATATATATATATATATATATATATATATATATATATTGTGGGATGCCACATTTTTAGAGCTCAACTTGTTACATCTAGGTGGTGGCTTAGACGGCGAACGACTGGCTCTAAAAAACGGGCGTTGTCATCTGCGGGATCGAGTTCTGCTCGAAAAGAATTATTCTTTCCCTAGCTTGTGAATCTGGTTGACCTTTTGTTCTGCTTGTATATTTTTCTGCTGAAAAATGCCCAAATGAATTTAGCATAGACACGGTATGGCCTGGCCAGTTGTAAAGACCAAATAGTGTCATATATATAAAAAAAAAAACATATATATATGTACACATATACATATGTTCATGCATACGCACGCGTCAAATATATAATGATTTGCTTCGATCGATCAGTCTTCCCAGCATAGACGAATATGTGTTTCGCTTCGTTTCGCAGCTCTGTTGTGTTCACCAGGCAAGGTCACTCTAGCGCGGGAGGTTGGTAGAAAAATACATTCACATAATGCGCTGGCCGTCATCGATTTGCGCAAATTCTCCCTGTTCCATGATGGGGTTAGGAGGTGGTTAGCAAGAATAACCAAATGCGGCCGGTTTTGCTATACGAGTTCCTCAAAGGTGGCAACGCTGCCGAGGCTTGTAGAAGTATCGCCTTCGTGTTCCGAGCTGAGAGGTGAAAGGGCTGGATAAGGCTAGTGTTTAGGTGTACAGTGGCTCACGACGCTAAAGTTTTTCATACCGTTATCATCACATCGATCGGCGAAACTCCAATGAGAAGCCTACATCGCGCGCCTACGGCCCACTCGATGCTGGGAGATTTCCCAACCGAGCTGTCTCTCACTGGTTAGTGCTATTCGCGATCACATCCGTCGTTGGGCAATCTGCAATCCCGTTCGTATCGTAAGGGCAAAGGCTACACGTTCGACTGGCTGATGCTGATAGCGTTGGATACTCTTGTTTTACGTTCTCTCGTGGCTGACTCAATAAGTGTACGTTTAGCAATAACAACAACAGTCCTCAGCTCGACCAAAACGTTCCGCGCAAACTTTATCAGACGAAGCACAAGTGACGAAACGTCATGGCAAACAACCGGCGCGCACGCCTTGGGTTGGCACCGCTAATTTTTCACAAAATGCTTTTTTAGTCTCCTGTATTATTATTATTATTATTATTATTATTATTATTATTATTATTATTATTATTATTATTATTATTATTATTATTATTATTATTATTATTATTATTATTATTATTATTATTATTATTTATTATCATTCAGTTATTACAATTGTAGGGTATGAACGTTTATGCCATTTTTATTCTGCTCCGGTCGCTTTCTATCAATTCATGGCACCTATGATGGAAGCCACATTTCCTCTACAAACGGCCAAAGACATCATCTGTCTCAAAAACATGGCCTCGCGTCGATCCCCCGAAACTTTTGCTATGCGTTTTCCGATATCTTTCAGGATTTTCGCTGTACCTCGGCTGATAGGGCCGAGCGTCTCTAATGTAATGGGTACAAAGTGATAGCTTCTAGATAGCTCGAGATACTTCCTTCGTTTTTCAGAATCCGCGCGCTCTGCTACCCATCCCGACTCAACGGCGCTGTGGTGTAAATTCGATAAGGCCGCCGTGCATGAAACCGTTACATCCCATACAAGGCTTTTTCCGTGTCCACCACAGCGGGATGGTGACCCTGTCAGGCCGCAGCCACTGCTGCCATTAAGACCATTCGGCTCGGGTGTAGATGGTATCCCTGTCCCTTCTAAGAGCTCTTCTAACTATGGCGTTAAGTTCAGCGTGTCTTGTAATTCTGCCGGAACAGCTTAACGGGTGTAACCCGTCAGAGTCAACAGGTTGGCCGCATCGCAGACATGAGAAGAGCTGGCAGACGGGGCCTATTTTAAGAGCTGACACCATGCGGAAGGAGTTTGGGTCCAGCATGGTGCCAAGCTGACAGGAGGGCAGCGCTTGAAGCCAGCCCCCACTAAGGGATGTTGAGCCGCTAGGAAGACGGCCCGCTCTCTTGCTGATGTTAGGCTATCTGTTATATCTCGTGCGGATTCCTTAGTTTTGCATGCGTCGAGAAGATTTTGACTAACGTATTCTCTCAGAGGGCCGGGGTCGAGTTGACTTCTGACTGTGGTATCCGCCACTATTGCTGCCTTTTGTAGTTCAATCTTTGCTTCCTCGTCAATGAGTGATTCCGCCAGGAAGCCAAATTGATTCAGGGATGCAGCATAGCACACCGCAGCAAGATCTGTGGCTCTTCTTTTTCCAAGGCCTCCTTTTCCGATAGAAAGGCTAGCTCTGTTCCACATGTTTCCTTCTAAGTCAATGTTTAGTATTTTGCTTAGAATGTCTCTGGTGGTCGCGTCGTAGCCTGCAAGGCCTTCCATGTGTTTTAGAGTCTGGCAAGTTATTAGCAGGTAGACAAATCTTGGTGAACCAAGACTGTGTCTCCAAAGGCACAGAGCCACCTGCAGGTGCATACTTGTCAGTCGCGGGCGAATCTTTACTAGGATCTCTCGCTAAGCATCAAGAGCTCGTGAAATTCCTGCGGGCATTACAGGATAACCTAGAACATCTAGGTTATCCTTAGTTACACGAGATATCCTAGGAAGTGCTTCCATGATTGTTTGTATAGCCTGCGCTTGATCTTGAGATGTACCTCCGACAGCTAAAACCTCGCACTTGGCCGCGCTGAGGGTCAGTCCTCCCGGTTCCTCGAAGTTCAATATAGCCTGCAAATCCCTCGCCACGACTTTTGCGGGACCTCCCGAGACAGCGTCGTCTAGGTACCAGACATTGAAAGGACTCTGTAAGCTAGATACCAGAGCAGAAATGCCGAGGCAGAACAGAGCTGGTCCCAGTGGGTCTCCCTGCTGAATGCCAGTTTGCGACTCTATGATCGCATCTGCGTTCCAAGCGAGGATTGAGAAATTATTATTATTATTATTATTATTATTATTATTATTATTATTATTATTATTATTATTATTATTATTATTATTATTATTATTATTATTATTATTATTATTATTATTATTATTATTATTATTATGTAGTTTTTATTCAATGTAATCAATCATTCAGGGTGGGAACATGACATTTGAGTCCCTGCGAACGTGTGCACCGTTACGGGGGGTCCAGTGTAGGGACCAGCCATTTCTGGAGAGTGCCCCGAACCGAGGCCGCATTGCCCCGTTGCACATCCAGCGACAGGCGCTGTCTGAGAAAATCACCCGCTCGTTTGTCTCCGCTGGCTAGAATCAGGCGTTTCCCGACCTTTTGTAGCAAACTTCGATTATTATTATTATTATTATTATTATTATTATTATTATTATTATTATTATTATTATTATTATAACGGTATTTTTTATATATATAATTTTACTATGTTAGCACTTTGGAGTGGACAGTTGTCTCCGTGCGAACGTGTGATTATTATTATTCAGCCAAAGACATCATCTGTCTCAAAAACATGGCCTCGCGTCGATCGCTCGTAACGTCTTCTATACGTTTACCGATATCTTTCAGGATTTTTGCTGTACCTGTTGCTGATGGGGCCAAGTGTTTCCAATGTAATGGGTACAACGTGGTAGCTACTTGATAGCTCGAGATACTTCCTTCGTTTTTCAGAATCCGCGCACTCTGCTACCCATCCAGATGCAACTGCGCTGTGGCATAAATGCGGCCGCCGTGCATAAAACCGTTACATCCCATACAAAGCTTCTTCATAGCGGAATGGTGACCCCGTCAGGTCACAACTCACTGCTGTCATTAAGATTTTTCGGCTCGGGTGTAGATGGCATCTCTGCCCTACTAAGAGCTCTTCTTACTATGGCGTTGAGTTCAGCGTGTCTTGTAAGTCTTGGAGTCAAGGAGCATATAAAATGGGACAGTCAAGTGAGGTCAAGTGTCAGGGTCTGCTACGCCGTGGTGGCCTAACTCGTGCGTTTGAGGAGAGGCAAGGCTTCGCGGGATCTTCTGGTACGTGTCTACAAAGCGCTTATGGAGCCAATTCTAACTTACGGGATTACTCTGTGTGACGCCACGTATTTCACGATCCTATACAGGCTAAAGGTCGTTCAGAATGACGCGGTGAGAGCCATAATAGGTCTTCCTCGTCGCGCGAGTGTGACTTCATGGCACACCAGGCTCGGGCTTCTCAAGCTTGATTAGAAGGTTTAAAGTTAGCCGTGCTAGCCTATAAGGTGCAAAACAATGGAATCCCTTCAGATTGTGCTTTTGACTTTGTCTTTACCCCAGTACAGTCGCAGCGCTACAGGGGCCAACTCAGGATGCCAGGGTTCAGACTCACCCTTCTTCGACACTACCTGGCCTACATGCTGCCCACGATCTGGAACGAGCTGCCATTGGCGCTTTGAAATGCAAGCCGGGCCGCTGTTTTTAAACGACATCTTCTCTTACAGCTGAAAACGAAGAAACAAGTGACTCAGAATGAATTGTTTTAAATTTATTTTACTATATAGGTATTAGACTTGCATTAGGTTCGTTCTAAAGTTTTAAACTTTTATTGTGCTAATTATACTAAATTTTGTTGCTTTATCGCGTATACATTTTTGATTTGTGCATACACTCGTAAACTTCTATTGTGTTACTTATACTCAATTTTGTTGCTTTATCGCGTACACGTTTTTAATTTGTACATACACTCGTATATTTTGTATATTTTGAATGAAAAATGACAGATTGCTAACTTGCTGGGCACGTCAAAAAAACCTGATTGATTGAGACCGTCAGAGTCAACAGGCTGGCCGCATGACAGACGTGAGAGGGGCTGGCAGACGGGGGCGCATATCCTAAGAGTTGACACCATGCGGAAGGAGTTTGGGTGCAGCATGGTGCCAAGCTGACGGGAGGGCAGCGCTTGAAGCCAGCCCCCGCTGAAGGGATGTTGAGCCGCTAGAAAGACAACACGCTTTTTTGTTGATGTTAGGCTATTCATTATATCTCGTGTGGACTTCTTAGTTTTGTAAGCGTAGAAAAGATTTTGACTCACGTGCTCTCTCAGATGGCCGGGATCGAGTTGACTCCTGACTGCGATATCTACCACCATGGTTGCCTTAATTAGTTCAATCTTTGCATCTTTGTTAATGAGTGATTCCGCCAGGGAGCCAAATTAATTTAGGGATGCAGCATAGCATACTGGAGCTAGATCTGTGGCTCTTCTTGGTCTAAGACCTCCGTTTGCGACGGAAAGGCTAGCTCTCCCTATTATTATTATTTCCCTAAAAATGTAGGACCCGAACGTGTACCCGCCTAGGCTCACCCCAAATCCCACCCCTCAATCCATCGCGAAACTCGCCCTCGCGCTACTCACCCATGCTAGCATTCATTTTGATACCCAGGTCTATGAGGAAGATGTCTGTGCTCTTGCTGATGAGGTCCATCGTTTCCATGGCGACGTATACGGAGTGGTATTTTCTTGCCAAATCAGAATATTTGCCTATTTTTGAGATCTCGGCATGTTATCACTATTACAAGTTGAGTTGCCGCTAGCTTCACCATTTTAAAGTATGAAAGTGTAAACAACGGGACTTATAGAACGAAGTCCCCTTTACACAGCCACGGAAATTACGTGTCTAAATACTACTGTAGGATAGCAATGTCCGTTAAGTAGCGCGGGCATAGACAGCGTCGGTTGGCGGCAATGCCGAAGCAAGCTAACTATATGGCGCTAAATAGAAGATGCCGCCACCCTACTGGCGAAGACGCGGGAAGTCACTAAATGCGCGGGCAATCTGTGAGCATATAAGCAGGCATGAGAATAAATGAGTCGGTAGTCGTTGGTGCGAGCCAGGCAGAGGACGCGTGTTGTTTGAGAGAGAGCCTAGCGAACTCCGTATCGGCTACGTGTGTTTGTTGTTTTTTTGGTTATTTATTTAATAGAGTGTGGCGACCATTATCTCCTGTGAAGGATCGCTCTCCAGCATTAAGTGCAGTTAGACGCTGATAATCATTCTGAGCAATACCGGCAGTATGCGCACGTTTAGCAACTCCATCGATAATGAATCGTTCGTTCTGCAATGTGCCCTGCAGAGGTTGCAACATACTCATGAAATCCCATAAAATGCCCGATTGCCAAGAACAGAGAGCTGGTATTATTATCATCACATTTGTGTCACTTATATCGAGTATGCATATAACTACTTCTATACTGTTGTCAGCTGTTCTTGACAAGTCATCCGAGGGGGCAGTGCAGCGGTCGCTTGGTAAGGGCCAGGCAGACGCATGACTTCGTACACGCCTGAGACCACAGTCAAATAATAATAATATAATAACGGACTAAATGACCTCGAACTGGCAAAATGAGGCAAGGTGGACGTGCGTTTTTGCCACAGATCGTCAATAAGAGCTGCTGCTATTAATTGTTTCTGGCCATTCCGTCGACCCAACTCCTTAAGTTCATAAAGGCTTGCCAGGCTATCCCGGATGAGCGCTACAGTATATTTGCAATAAAATCTACCTTACCAAACTGTGCTAGCAACAGCATTAGAACTCAGAAACCATACGACCGACAATATAGACCACAGACCGCCTTGGCTTTCCCTTAAAACAGCGTTAGGCTCTCCGTTAGAACAAATTCGAACCAATCAATACCTGAATACAAATTATGCTAAAGAGTTCATTCAGAAGCATTTGGTCAGCGTTTTTTTGGTGCCTGAGCATGCAATAATTAAACATACTTCCCGGCCGATACCATTCTCTTCACCGACAACATTAAATAACAGCTTACGCACACTCAAATAACGGCCTTTAGAATTCCCTCACTGGCGGGGGTGGCGAATGGCGGAGATCAAACCTGACCTTTTCAGAATGGAATCGATTACTAACAAGATTTCAAAAAGTTTGCATATGACTAATCGAACGCTGTCGTACGCTGCGCTAGACATCGATTTATTTATATCAATACCATGTCTCAGATATTAAAGAGGAAATTATAACTCCGGTAAACAAATGTCTGCACAAAAATATTGTCGTTCATTACTTCAACCCGGTATAGAGGCGTATTTGTTCTTGTTACCAAAGAGCCCCCCATATATATATATATATATATATATATTATAAACGGATTAAATTAGCGAGAATAAATGTTGAATGCGTCTACGCTCTGCTTATTCGAACGCGAGAAAAACCTATATATATATATATATATATATATATATATGTACCCGCTGTCTGTAATTTTATTGAATAGCCTCATTATTCAATAAAATTACAGACAGCGGGTAACCTTATTGGTAATCAGACAAAGCACCTTATTTAGGTAAAAACCTACGGATCCTAACTCAACATACTTCTATTCGCATTAGAGCTTAGAATTTTGTGGTTTGACAAAGGCAACCCTCGCTCTGGTGATCCCTATTTATTCCAATATTAAGTATGTTGTACAAGCTACTAATACATCCGCTGCCGGCCGTGTTTCATTGTTCAAATTAACAACCACATGCCTAATGACAGTTTAATAAGGTTCACTTAGCCGAAAGCTGTGGCATACGCACATACGCGGGTAGAAGATATAACGGAGCGCGGCACTATGGAGCAACGAGACAATCCAGTAGATTGCCTTCACTGTTCTGGCAAACGCTGTCACACGCTGCACGCTTGCTCTGCACTGCATCTACTGCACTGCAAGTTGATTAATATTACCTGGAATATCCTCTAATAGCGGTCTCGCAGTGTAAAGGTACGTAAATGCCGAACTAAGTTTTCGCAATTTCTGTGGTTGAGCACAGGTAAGTTGTTTTTCCTTTTTTTTCTTCTAAAAGTACAAACAATAGTTTCATTTAGATTTCAACACAAATTCTAACCCTTTTCTATTCATTTCTAAATTGCATTGAAGCTAACTCCAAGTCTTGTGTTTCGATTTTTTTAGTGTAATATGAGTATTATATAATTACCAGAGTGTATTATCAACAACCACGATCAGACAAAACAACGGGGAGTACAGAGTCTCAATAAAAAGAGAGATGGTGCATTACCATTCAGCCCCCCATTATTACAGATGCCGTCATAAAAGCTTCAGTGTTTTCAGATCCCTGTGGGCTGACGCGTTGTTGAGATGGAGGAACCGTTACTTAAGAGATGCTTTAGAGCTTTTAGGCGTTCTGTAGTATATCAGTTGCTCCTCACTGTGCCAATAACTCCCAGTTTTTTTAATTAAAAAAATAAATAAATATATATATATATATATATATATATATATATATATATATATATATATATATATATAGACAGTCCCTGAAAAAAATATAGGGCCACCCATTTTTGCCACGTTTCACGCATTTATTATAACCAATCGTGTAAATATCATAGTGATACATGCTCACAGAGTAACAGCGGAGACTTCCATCGACATTTGGGGTCTCGGATTACTTTGAACCATGATGTTTCCACATTTGGCACAGCTATACCGCGAAAATATGATAATGCCACTAGCAAGATACATGTCTTAACGCGTGAATTAAGCGTACTAACGGCGTTTGGGCTCATTTTACGGCACCCAGAAACTATACTTAATACTCAGTGAACTTCCCATTAAGTCGGATAACCTCAAAAGTGCGGTTTGGTATAGTGTTAAACAAATTTTGAATGCAAGAGCTCGTCCCAAGCCTCGAAAATTGTTTTTTATCGGTGTAAACTTATTGTTCGAGCCAGCTCCACACATTCTGGATCATATTAAGATCAGGTGAGAGTGCAGGCCAGCGTAGGACCTCAATGTGACGTTGGTCGAACCATCTTCGGATCAGCCTGGCGGTGTGAATCGGGGCGTTATCGTGTTGAAAAACGAAGTCTGGCCCCCCATCAGCTCAAAATGCGCCGATTGCTCTTTTAGTAAATCCCTATAGCACGTAGAATAAACACGACCGTCTAAAAACGCAATAGACGACTTTGTATGATACCCGACAGCGGCCCAGATCACCACTAAACCGCCACCTAAGTGACGTTTTGACAAAATTCGTTCTTCTTTGCGGACATCGTGAAAATAATAGTTAAATCGATCCGGTTTATCAAAGTTAATCTTTTTTCATTCAAAATGAGCACTCCGTGTCACTCAGTGATCCATGAAATCGTATCGTGGGCGAAGACCGAGCTTTCGTCGGTCAGCGGTCAATCGTTGTTTTTTCTTGTGTTTTTTTTCTCAGTGAGCCAATGTGTCTTCCTGAGGAAGTTTTGCACATTTTGTACGTTCGTTTGCACAACGGCCGCCGCCGCAATTGCCCTAGCCGAGGGCGCAGAGTTCGACACTTTCTTCAGAATTGCAGCTCGCTTCGTTCCGAAATATTTTTCACGGCGTTATTTGTACCTAACAAACTAAACAAATAACAAAGTTATTCACTGCTTGAGTACAACGCGCCAATCGACAGAAAATTTCGCGATTAGAGTGGCCGATGTCCTTATAAGCCTTGATATGGGCCTTTTCGTCACTCATGGGGCGCCAACCTAAGCCTATCGTTACAACAAAGAAAAACCTTCTGGTAGGAGGTCTGCCTTTGTTTCTGTCGAGCCGTGAAATGAGCCCAAATGCCGTTAATCCGCTTAATTCACTTGTTAAGACATTATTCTTGCTAGTGGCATTATCATTTTTTCGCGGTGTAGCTGTACCAAATGTGAAAATATCGTGGTTCAAAGTAATCCGAGACCCCAAATGTCGATGAAAGTCTTCGCTGTTACTCGGTGAGCATGTATCACTGTGATCTCAACACGATTGGTTATAATAAATGCGTGAAATGTGGCAAAAATGGGTGGCCCAATATTTTTTTCAGGGACTGTATATATATATATATATATATATATATAAATATATATAATTATTCACCGACGGTGGGAACATGACAATTAGGTCCCTGCGAACGTATGCACGTTTACGAAGGGTCCAATGTAGGAACCAATCATCTCTGGAGGGTTCCCCGGACCGAAGCCGCGTTGCCCCGTTGCACATCCAGCAACGGGGCGCTGTCTGAGAAATTCGCCCGCTCGCCTATCACCGCTGGCAATACCTTCCCGACCTTCTGTAGCAAACCGCGAGTGGACGGACCCGGCCCGCCAAGTGTCTCGAAGGCAAGTGGGTAGAACCCGTACGGGTACCCGATATTCTGGTATTTTCTTACTTTGCCTGCCTATATATATATATATATATATATAAATAAATAAATATATATTCGTATAATACATTTTGTGCATATATATATCTTGACGGTGACGACACGTAGAGACCCGTGCCAGTATTTATGTGGCGGTAGCCCAAACTGACATGCAGCGTACAAACCTCAAGATTGTTTGTGGTCACGCGATCACAAACGCGGTCCTAGAATGACTTAATAAAGGTAGTCGAGTTAAACCCTTGGAACTTCTTCAGGAAGACATGGGTAGCCATGAGCAAATTCGGAAAGCCGCCGGGGGCGATTACGAAAGATGTCGCGGAAGTCTTCTCGCAGTTGCCCCCATGGGCAACCTGGAAGGCGACCGCCAGGCGCCTTCCAGGTTGCCCATGGGGGGCGATCTCCCCGGTGACTCTAGACCAGGCCCAGATGGGATCCAACTGAAGTTTGTGCTGACATTTGTGAAGCGGTACACACAACAAACAGAAGACCTAGTCACGTCAATACTGCAAGATGGCCACCTCCTTTTACTGAGAGACGAAGAGAGAGACGGAGATCAAAATTGACCCGGGAGTGGCCCGGGTTTGAGAACCTTTTACCGCATCTGCTTGCCCGACCCTATAGGCCTGCTGGTGAAGAACGTGATTGTACATCACCTCAACGAAGAAATAGAGCTTGCTCGAAGCAGTAGACGAGATAGCCTACCACATGACCTCAAATGAAGTTTTGCTGGCGCTTGTTCGTTTTTGTCGTGGGACCTTCTAGTCAGCAAGCGCATCTAGCGTTAGTGGCATAGCAGCGCGCCAGAAAGGCCGCTATAAAATGATTAAGTACACTACAAGACGAACCTGTAGGGCAGAGGACAAAAGGCTACGACCAGTTCTAGACGCATATGGTTGGCAACGATAAGCACCGCGCGTATTCTTCGGAGAGACTGATGGCGTCTCGTACACGGTCCTGCTGGCCAGCGCTAAACTATCGACAAAGATGTTGGTCCAAGGCCGGGCGATCGTCAGGCATATGATCACATCGGCCGGAGGGAGGGCCAAGATTATCTGAAGGGAATGCGAACGTATATTGTATACGTGATGTTCAGTAAAGTAACTTTGGCAGCTCTGAGCTCCTGCGCAAATACAGAATCCACTGGAAGCCCGAGACAAGAACTTTCAGGGACTTTAAAAGGGTAGAAATCGCCTTCTTTAGAGACACGGCCAAGCTCTGCCCCTGAAACTTCTCTTGGTCGCCATGACCAATCCGGTTAAGGGCGACTTATTAAGCTATAGATAGGACGCCTGCCATTGTGCTCCGTAAGCTAGCCACATGCTACCTTGGCTTAGTTCTTATTAATCGTTTCTCGGTAAAACATGTTATAGCAACAAGTCAGGTTAGCCTACAGGCACAGACTGCACTATAATGGTGGCTGTGATATAAAAGAGGATTACAGGGATCAGCTTAAAGGCTACGGGTCAGTATGCAGTTGCTGTTTTTATCGTCGCCATCGCTGTTGTCGTTATGGCTTGTTTTGTCCTTGACAGCATACGCTTTACAGCGGCAGCAACGAACGGCATCGCTGAAGGAACACAGTTGTGAGAATCCACCTCGTAGTTAAATTGGCGAGTTAGGCTAACATGAACTTTAGTAAGTCTGTGACACCCTACCCAGTCATGACTCTGTAGGTACAATAGCCTAACAAAATCATAGTGGCATATTATAGGAGCGAGAGAAATATACGAGGAAGTTCAGATAGAAGAATTGCCGAGAAGTAACCTTAAGTGGACTACGCTAACGTCGGCCTTGCATTCCTTCACCACTCCCCCGCCATCCGTTCCCAACCCATAGCCCAGTGTAAGTGATTGCAATGGCATGCCTCACACCTAATTTCTAAGTAATAATTCACACGGATACGAAGCCAGATCGGATTCTGGTTTCGATCGTGACTTAGGTAAATCCGACACGTTAGAGCTGCAACACAATAGTGTGGCAAACAAAACATTTCGTGCGTCCCCTGTGGCAAATTCAACAGTAGAGAGCACCTGTTGGCTGTCCACCGTCTATCAGTGATTTCATTTCAATAAAGGTCTGCTCACATTTCGTTCGGTGCAGTTCTTCGCACTCTCCCATTAGCTTACAGGATTCCATTCGCTTGTCAAACAAATTTAGATCAACAAATCTTAGGTACTTCACTTCGCTTCGTCGCTTGGTCATCAGGACAGATCGTTGTCGCTCGAACGCGACATCATTTGGAACCTATTACTCACAGTTGCAATAACGATAACGACGTAGACAACAATAGCAGCAGCAGCAACAACAACAACTACAGCACTATACTCAGGTTAAATGACACTTTGGTTGGACCTTACATACTCGTACATGCATCGTGAATCGAAGGCCGGCAGTAGTCATTGGCTGGTCTGTGGCTGAGTAGCACATGATCATGATCATGATTACACGTGATCGGTGGCGACGGTATCGGCAGCAAGGATATATGCTCGGGTTTATGGAGAAAGTGAGAAGGGATTCAAAGAGAAGTAATTCGATTTTCAATGGAATGCCGCTTTAATTGTAGCAGAGAGTTTCTCGCAGGGGAAGGCGGTATGTCCAAATTCATTGAAAGAGAAGTGCAAAGTAAGCTGAGATACTGTAGTAGAATTAGGACATTGAATAACGAACGATGGGTTGAAAAGACAAAATGGATAAAAAGGGCAATGGGAGTAGAAACAAAATGGGACACGAAGAGTGTAATTTGCGGCAAGACAAATAGGACTCAGTAGTAAACAATGGGCAGCCACTGCTATGTCCAGTGGGCAAATTAAAAGTAGGGTAAAGTCAGCATACACAAAGAAGTGGCGGACAGCACTTATGCAGAAAACTAATTTAAAGGAAGTTTACGGGAATAAAAAATCGGAAAGGGGTGAAGTAGCATGGTTATATGATAATACAAGAGGCAGCGGGCTATTAGCGGATGCGAAAGCCGGTATGTTAGACACGAGGGTGCAGCGAACTTGCTACGAGGAATTAGAAACAACGATATGTCGGATATGCGGTAAAAGATAAGAAACGATAGATCATCTGGTTAGGGAGTGTGAACAATTGGGAGGGACTAGGGATCTAAAATTAGGGGAAGCGCTAGAAATAGGTAAGGATGCAGAAAAGGCACAGGTAGAAATTACAAAGCAGAGATTATCCCGATGGCAGGTGCTCAACACATAAGGGCAAAAAACGGGGGACTACAACATAGATCATTAATATACGCGTCCCTAATATAAAAGGGTGATATGTGTACACACACACTTATCAAGCGAATAAATCAATCAATCAATCATATCAACATCTGAACCAACGTAGTGGCTACGACTTCTGCTGATAGACCAGAATTTTCAGGTCGGGCCACCGACTGGGCTAACGGCCGACCTCACCGGGCGCTTGGCTCGTCGTATCCTTGGCCGGCCGGCAACCAAGCCGCCAGCCGTAGTCAGCGACGGCGGCGGCGGTGGTTCCGCGTTCGGCCATATGGTGTGCGCCCATCGTGCCCCCGATGCTGCTGGAGGCGGCGCTGGTCTACCTTAACTGCTACCCCCGAGGGCCTTTGGCGCGGCCGCGGCGGCGGCGGCAGCTAGGCTTTGGCTGTAGCCAGTAGAGGGCGCCACGCGAAACGTCGTGCACACTGCCGTAGCAGCAGCAGCAGCAACGGCAGCGGTGGCGCCGAGGTCGTCGCAACGTACTCGAAACTGTAGCCAGCCCGCACGGCTTGGGGCCGCGGCGGGCAGGGCCGTCGAGGAGAGGGGGGCGGGGGGGGGGTGCAGGCGAGCGGCCTACGCGCCCCGGGGGTTGGTTGATTCGCTGTCTTCCGCCGACCGACGGAGGGAGGATAGCGCTGGGTGTAGCGCTGGGTGGAAAAGAAGGAGGAGGTGGTGGTGGTGGAGGTGGCCGGCTTGTGTGTCTGTCCGTCTGTGCTTCGCTAACGGACTGCCTGTTGTCGAAGCTCCTCCGAACAGTTAGCGCTCAGCGAACAGTGCCAAGCTGCCGGAGGTCGGCAACGGAACGAAGGCAAGTTCTTGTTGATCACGACAACGACGACGACGTCAACGCCACCACCGCCGACAACAACAATAACCACGACAACAAGAACAATAACCACGACAACAAGAACAATAACCACGACCACAATAACAACAACGGTGTCCTGACTGACCACGACAATAATTGTCATTGTTGCGTTCGTTGATGAGAGTAGTCGCCTCGATCCGCTCGCAGTAGCATCCCGCAGGTGGTGGTTAGTTGTCTTGGAAGGTGGAGAAGCTATTCGCTTCCGCTTGGCTACCCGCTGCTGCTGCTAGCTCGATTGTGCTGATCATTCCGCAAGTTGCCGCTAGCTTGATCGTGCTGCCGATGGTTCTGCCGCCGTTCAGCAACAGCGCTAAGCGACAAGAACGAGGACAACGGTGAACGGTACCCCAAAACCCCCGACATCCACATCCTCATTGCGACAGCGGGCGCAGGACAACTTTGGCACCGGCATCGTTGTTGTTGATCTTGGTTGGGACGACGACGACGACGACAACGGGAACCAGCGTCGACGTGTCGTCTTCGAACGATTGACCCCTCCCTTTCTCGTCACAGAGACAGAAAGAGAGAGGTTTGTTGCAGTTGCTGCTGTTGCAGCGGCGCGATTCCTGCCGCTTCTCCTTCGACAGCTGTTGCCCATCCAGCTCCCATCTCCCAGCTCCATAACGTGCGTCGTCCTCATCGCCGTTCTCCTCTGCTTCCTCTGTAAAAGCAGCAGCAATATTAGTCGTCATTGCAGTGGTAGCGATCGTGGTTTAAGAAGAATCGCGAGCTACACAACGTCCACGATGTCCATACATGAGCAATGCGAACGCTAGCCGCCGGTTTTCGCCGCAGTGGTTTTCGTCAGTGTAGTTCTTGTTGTTGCTGTGACTGTTATTGTTGTGTTGCTGTTGTCGTCGTCGAAGTCTGATTGTCGCCACACATCGATATAAACGAGCGCCCGCTACGACGCTTGGAGCCGAGAAAGACCTAGATACATAAGCAAGATAAGACAGGTAGACAAAAAAAACAAACGAACAAAGGAGGAAGCGTGAGACAGCGCGCAAACAATCCGAAAAAAAGGCAGTGTCAGGAAAAAGTGCAGTGAAAGGCCAGGCTCAAGTACAACGTCAGTAACAACACCAGCAATACGAACAACAACCACAGCAACAACAACAACAACGACAACAACAACACGGAGATTTAAACCAATTTTGGCAGCAGCTGTTTCTGCTGCCAGCTGTTGCTTAAGTCGTCCATGGTGAGTAGAGAGATGCTTGCCCGCTGTCACACTTGATTACCTCTCCACTTGATTCCCTTACAGAGTGTACCCTATTTAAGGCTTCGCGTCTCCGTGCCTCGTTTTTGTGTGTTTACCATTTTAACAACAGTGTCTTTCCTTGTCTGTTGGATATTCACGTTCAATCTGCCGATCTAGTTATCTACATATCGATTTATCAATCATTTCACATATATATATATATATATATATATATATAGAGTTCAAGAAAAGAACGTTTCCTGGGCCCATTTCAACTGAGTTATTTCCTATATATATATATTAATGAGGAATATAGTTGCTCGTACTTCATGACACGTCTGCCATCCCTCCCTTATCGTATGTCACCTGTAGCCGTGAGCGACAGACACCATAAGGCCGCGGTCTGGGGTCCGCGTCCGTGCCACCGCCACCGCCGCCGCTGCTGCAGCCGAAGCTGACTTCGGCAGCCCAGCGGACTCCATATGGCGGCGCCACAGGTTGTAGGCAAACAGGCTTGCTTGCTTGCCTGTTTGGTGGTTCGTTTGGTGGTTAACTATGGGCTCATGCTGCGTGCTCTGGTGCTGCTAGTCAAGGCCGGCTAGCCAAGGGCCTCCTCTGCCGGAAATGGGGGGTGCGTCGGCACTTTGCCAGACAGTCAGACAAGCATGCAGACGGGGGCCGCTGCAAATAGGTGGGGGGGGAGGCGCTGCAGCTACGACCACACAAAACGCGCAAGACCATACGACTCCACGCTAACGTCGACGCGCCGAAGGCGACAAACAAACCCAGTCAGTGCAATCCGTCACTGTATCTATTGTGCCCCATCGTCATCATTGCCATCAACACACACACACACACAAACACACACGTGCAACGCCCAGTTATTTAGCTGCCAGTTTGTCAACCCCCTGCGACAGTCTTGAACCCCCCTCCCGTCCGCCCTATATCAAGAAAATGAAAGGGGGCAAGCTTTCTGTGCCTGCGATAGCAACTCCTCCCGATGGCACCGAAGGCGGAGGGGGGGGGGAGTCTTCAAGGATTCTTGAGTCTGAAACATCTGCTCCCTGAAGGAGAGTCGCGAATACGAAAAGGCTCGAGACACACCGCTGACGCCGTCCATCTGCCAGTTGTAACAGGACGACAATCATCAACTGAGCAACAGAGAATGGGCACGGGGACGTTCCTAATGTGTGGCGCCGATCAAGGACGTCGAGTAAAAAGAGCACAATGAATGGAATGTCGAACACTCAGCCGCTGCACTGCTGTCGGAGTGAGTCGGCTGCTAGCGGCATTCGGTCATAGTCAGGCAGGCGATAGAAGCCAAATAGGCTTCGTAGTCCTTCTATCGGAACAAACAGACAGAGGATCGTTCTTTCGGCCGATCTGCTGGGGTGGCGGTGCCGCTGCTGCTGCTGATGCTGCTGCATATGCTACGGTGGCCGATATGGCCTTGCACTTTCTCCCCGAAGAGCAAGGCCCCGCCTTTTTTTGCCCATTCATTCATTCATTTCTTGTGCATGCGCGCATACTTAATGAATTTTCCCCTCGTATGTACGTACGTAGGTAAAATACATTTCGTATGCGCGCATGTCTGAAGGGCATGTCGAAGCTGAGGCTACGGCTGAGAGCGCTTGCATAGAACATATTTCTCGGGTTTGGTGTCGCTAGGCTTCTTCCACGCTCTCGCCTTCTATCTCTTGTGACAAGTCAGGCGGTACTGACTGAAAACGGGAAAAAACTCTCCCGTTCAGTCACAGCAGGAAGGGCAACTGCTAAGGGCAGGACGAATTGCCGATGATCGCAGCTGTGGTCAATGTGGAGAGGAGAGCGGCGCAAAGGAACAGCGGCACCACCCGCTTACTGTGAAACGTAGTGTGAACTTTTGCATTTCATTTCCTCGCATAAACAAGATACCACCACAACAAGTAGGGCTGGGGTAGATTTGTTTGCTTTTAAGATTTTTGTATGACATATAGTTCAAGTGTAGTATGTGGTGACGTGATGCTTGTTGCCTCGCCATATCTTGTTATTGGTGTCAACTCGTTTGGCAGTGCCAGGATTTACATAGTTTGTTTTCTTTTTAAGTCGCAAACTGTTTTAAACTTTAAAACGTTTATGTACGTTTTACTGACTCTTCTGACGACGCTTTATATACTGGCTTTATAGCAGGAAGGATTTGGAGATGGGGAAACGTAGACTGGTTGGTGAAGCATGAGGTTTGCTGCAGTTGGGGCCGCTGCTACCGCTAGTACTGGCGCTTCTCCTTCAACAGCTGTTGCCCCAACTAACAGCGTCATAACGTATTAATGGTTAACTATCTTATAAACTTTATTTTGAGATAACCATTCCTCTATGGTTTCACAGCAAAAGCCTTGTTGTTAATAATTATAAATTTAAGCCCAATATAATCAAAGCCATGTGTGTGGCTTCTCAGTGCCACTCATTCACAGTGAAGTCGTAATTAAATTTTCAATATTCGTACGTGCGGTCGGTCTGTAGTGATAGCAGTAGATCGTGTTCATAATCCTATTTCAACATTGGAACACGCCCCGGATGGCAGTAAGCGAGACGGTATAGCAGTGTCGTTGCGGGCAACTTCGATGCCGATATGCTCTACGGGGCCTCTTCTCAAAACAATAATCAACCACTATGACGAACGCTTTGACAAGCGCTGTCAAAACCCGAGCACCACTACCGTCGAAGACAGCGGATCCATGCATATGGAATAGGAAGCTGCAAAATATGCGCAAAGTTCGCGATAAGCTCCTACAATACGTATCCCAAAAAAAAGTCCCCGACGACAACTCGTTCCGCCACAGATCTAAAGAAAATAGCCTTACATTTAGATGCCTCTGCAGGTCAAAAGCAAAGCATACGAAAACAGAATTTTATCAAGCTGTGGCTGACACATATAAAAAGTACTAAGTGCCTTGTTGTAACTCATCCAAAAGCATAGTGGAAATTGTACGAGGCCGATGCAACTTATTGCGCTGTTTAGGATAGTTAATCGCAGACGCACTAAACAAGGTTGGAAATCGCAGACCTTTTGCCTTTCACTTTTCTATCGTGCCTGATCCCCCGTCGAGGGATGCTAACATTTCAGACTTAATGCAGCGTAGTTCCTTCGTGCTCCCATTTTTACTGGACTATATTAACCCTGGTGCACTTGTAAGCAAGGCCACACCAAGAAATCATAATATCGTAATCTGAGGAACTCTTTATGCGAGGTGGTTCTGTCGATTGTATTGAAAATCGTCATGCTTTTTATTGCAGTCTTTTTAGCGCTTATATTCAACGTGTCAATCCGACATTTAGTGTTCCCAGAGTCACCAAAGCGCATGCGAGTTATCCCACGATATAAGGAAACGAATTCACGGAGCGACCTAAATCATTAATTAGAACCGACTCATTACAGTGAAAAGTTTCTTAGTAATGTTATTCAGGCGCTGTGCAAAGCGTTGCGCAGGTTGTATAAACATATATAGACAAATTTGAAGAACTTGCACTTAGTGATAGCGGCTAACACGGTGAATGACGGTGAAACCGTTATTGGTTTATTCTTTCACGCGGCCGAATGCGGCCATTTTATTCTATACGTCATTACTAATTTTTCTAGTCCGCTCGAGGCTGCCACAGATCATCAACAAATGTTGGTATTCCTCTTTAGGGGGATGCGTAGGATGCTCGCTCCTCGCTCGATCAAACCGCTGTGAGAGGCCAAATAAGTGTTACTTGTTTCACAAGATTATGCGCGTCTCCCTTCTGTAATCGCTCATGTCAACAAAACATTCAGAGCCTACGCTGAGTTGTTGCATTGCAGTCTGGGAATGTACGTACACGGAAGTCTTGTAAAAGAACTAAGTTATTTCGAACAATGCATTGCGAGCGGCCTATGGCTTTTAGTGGACAAGCTTCGTCTCTCAGCTACATGTAAATATTGGCATCCCACGTGTGTATAACTGCTGCGCGGCCAAAATGACCTTAAAGTAGTGGTCTGTTCTAGTGAAAGCTTCCGACGGGAGAAATGCTTGATTTGTCCTTTGTTGCGATCTCAGGTAGAAAGCGTAGAGCTAGCAGATCGCATGATTCTTGTACGACAGGAGCCTACATTCTCAAAGAACACGATATGGAATACGCTTCCTCGTTGCCCCCAGGTAGCAAGATCTATGCTCGCGTTCAAGATAGAAGCAAACACATACACTTTTTGCAGGGCTGATATTTAGAGAAGCCTACGTTTTAAAATAAAATGTCTGGGCAGATTAAATTGCTTAATCAAGTACGGTTTTTAATCGATAATGTATTACAGGTATGACGAAAAAGTTGTTATAATATAGGTTAAGTAATTACTATCATATGTATTCAATGTAATCAATCATTCACTGTCGGAACATGACATTAGGGTCCCTGCGAACGTCTGCACCATTACGGGGGGTCCAGTGTAGGGACCAGCCATTTCTGAAGAATTCCCCGTATCGAGGTCGCATTGCCTCGTTAAGTTAATTCGGCCAGAAAGTGAGCCGGTTGGTTTGCGTATTCGGGCAAGTTCGGCGACTGGTTAAGTTTCAATAAAGCAATTTTGTATCCTCCGAACTTAGTCGTTCCTTTTTCACGATAATAGCTCTGCAACCGTGAATCCCATCCCTCAATGTAAGACTATATATATATATATATATATATATATATATACTCGTATTGTGACTCGTGTTTCAGCGTTACCGTTTACCGCCAGAACTGGTCCCTGCCCCAGTGGCCGCCCCCGATTCGATGTGTTGCGAACTTCCACCTCTAATAAGGGGCCTTAGTCGTCGTCGTCGACTTGTGGCTGGAGTCTGTGTAGAGGGCGTTACGTCACGCACACGACACCTATACTGTCGACTGTCTGTAAGCTGTGTTGCTCAACTCACAGCAATGAGACGCATCCGATCTCGAAATCCTACTCGAATCGAATCGTAGACCGCCCGGCCAGTTTTGCTGACGGTGCGACCGACCATAGAATCCTGGCTGGTTCTTTGCTAACATCAATGGGACGGGAATGTGGAGCGCGCGGCGGGGCGGGGGGGGGGGGGGGGGCAGTGGCGGGGGCGCAGTGGCAGGGGCGGCAAATCCAACGAAACCAAGTGAGAACGCGAGCCGAGTGTTGCCAGATTGCCGACGATGTCCCGAAGCTTGATTAGACAAAAGCCTCATCATGGTGTGTCGTTCGTCGTCGACGTCGTCAACAATTGATCCCTCATTGAACAGCGCTCGCGCCCGAATACTCAACAGCAGGCTGAAACGACTTGTCGCAAAGTTCGCTTGTTCAAGGCGATCCGCTTTCCGCATCGATGCGTGACTGACTGACTGACGGCGGAACGCATACAAGCCAGCACGCGTGCATGTACTTCTCGATATTGTTCGCTGTGTCGAACATTGATAGCAAGATGCTTGTTGCCAACTTTCTCTTAAGGAGGCGCCTGTATATTTATAAACATTTGCTCATATATATATATATATACACCTGGGCTGGGTAGTTGTCCACACGTTACATCAAAGGGTCCCGGGGCAACCACCATTCTGGCGTTTTGCTAGTTCTGCTATACCGGGCATGCCGCGGCGTGGTATTAATCACACTTGCTCCAGCACGGTCCGCATCCACAATCATCCTGTGGTGATCCATGAAAGCCCTCCACGTTGCACAGATCGTGATGAAGGTCGTGGGCTGCAAGGGCCGTAGTTAGATGCCGATCTTCCATCCCGCTAGCCCGCCATTTGGTGCTCCTCATTGCTGCTGTTCCATAAATCCCTATGTCCGCTTCACTTATTTTCGTTCGCCAGTTCAGTAAATAAACGTCAAAGACGCTCGTTTTTTTAGGTTCCATCATTTTTGCCGTCACCCTCCGTCAGCAGGGGACCACTTTCCAGCAGTTGTTGATAACTCTAATCCTGCACGTATTCAACACATGTTTATTTTAGTTCGAATTTTACTTTATGGGCCCCATGGCACGGCGAGCAGATATTTAGAGCACTTGTGAGCGTTGAGTAGTACTCGTGTAGCATTTCTTTTTCGTAGCGGCTCCGATATTCTTTATATGAAATAATAACCGTGTCGTGTAATATTTGAAATGTTAGCGGATAGTCTTAAGCTTCAATATCTGACTGAACGCAATGGGTTAGGGCTTGATGGGGCTGCCAAACCTCTATGGCAGAAGTCTTGTTTGGGATGAAACTGTCATGCACGGCGGCCTTAATGTACCCCCGTCACGGCTCTGTGAAGGTGTGGCTAGGTTGCGGAACATACAGATTAGGAGAGCAATGAAAGTATCTCGCGAAGTCAAGGAGCCGTTGCTTTTAAGGCACTGATTACTAAGTGTCGGTAGCTCGAAGTTTCTGAGTGATACTGGAAAACGTACGGAGGATATTACGAACCGACGCTAAGCGACGTCTCTCATTATAGGCGCTATGGGCTGACCCGAAATGAACTGATAACAGTAAAAAGTTCCTTCATCACAATTGTACGAATCAGACTCTAAAATAAGAATAAAAAATAATAATAATAACTAGACAGGTGGGTCCAGCCCAAAGTGAGGTTTATTTGGCGGGGTGGTCATAGGTGGTCTGTTAGGTATGAATTAAATGTTTTATAGGAGTTTATCTGGCGGGGTAGGGAGAGGTAGTCGGGTGTAGAGTGCGGAGGCGCAGTTTGAGAACGTAAAGCATAATTTAGAAAAACACCTGCGCGTAAGCGGAGTGGTCTAGCATTTAGCTTGGTTGCACTGAGTGCGACGAAACGGAGGCGGAGTTAATAAAACAGAGTTAGGTTGAGCAGGCGATATTAAGAGTGGAGTCGTTATATGCGATGGTTCGCAGGACGTAGTTATGAAGGAGTCTTTAACCTCCCTCACTCATATCAGAATATTCTGTATCAAAATTGATAGAAAGGTGGTGTTACGAATGATTGCTGACTATCAGCTGTATAATTTATAATCCATTTTAAATGAGCATCGCTTAAAAAATCGATCCATAAAAGGGATCGAACCGCGACATCCCGGTAGATGAAAACTATTACTAGCACCGTGGGCCCCTATTTCGTCACACACAAGTATATATATATATATATATATATATATATAGACGAGCACTGCTGAGTGTGCAAACGTATTGTGAATGATTAATAAATCATCACAATATTTCTATATATATATATACGTGTGTACATACATATGTTCACGTACATGTCTGGTAACGTGACGGGGGAGAGGCCTGCAAACACGCTTAATGGCATCTGTCACTAAAAATTCGGATTTTGGTGTTAAATGATAAGAACGTTTCTTTTAAGACAACAAAACACACTGACTAAGCACTCTAGGTTACAGAATGTATCACTATGAATACTCCACGGCCTCGAGTGCCTGCGACGAAACTGAGGCGGAGTTAATACCTTCTGTGGTCATTAGGCGAGTGCGGCAGGAAGTGCCAGTTACTCGTCGACTAAGGACGAGCACATGGCGCAGTGGGGTACAGTGACGGACAGTCGACTACCAAGAGTCGTCTGGTTGTCGTCGAGAAATCGTCTTGATCTTTACGAGCCTCTGAGCGCCACAACTGAGCTTCGTCGCCGAGCAATCGTCTCGCTTCTCGTACGTATCGGACCATCCCTCCCCCACACCTCCACCGGAGAAGAGGGGTAGTCCAGAGTTGCCATAGACCATTTCTCTCTGGTTCGATGACGCTTTGAAAAACGCCATGTGACCGGGGCGCCCTTTTAGAAGGCGAGGCGGCACGGGGGAGCTGTGCTCCGTCACCTCACCCAGCAGTCGTCCATGCTGTCAGGCGATGCTATAGTAGTCCATGCTGCCAGAGTGCTGGCTGGCTGGCTAATGCGCAGACAAGAGTAAATAGCCGACAGACCAGATCAGCAGGCGCCTGTTGAGGAGACGCTAATTAAGGAGACGCATCAGCTTATATACTGCTGTAGTACCCTCACAGGACCAGTCTGGAAGCTGTCAACAGTTTTGTGTGAAACCTTTCACAGACACGCATGCACTACATGCACACTACATACATGTCATCCACATACATGTCAAACAACCCAAATGATGTTGGCGGGCGTCGTCGTTCTGTCTGTCGTGCCCTTGAGTTAAAGTCTATGCCACTTGACCACGTACATTTGGGTAGGCATGCCTACCCTAGTGTACGTGGTCAAGTCGCACGGTTAAATTCTGTTTGTATTTAATTAGTACCAGGACATATGCAGACATACGTAGGTTATTCGGCAATATTTCGTTTAAGCTTTTGGTTATCCCACGACTACCTGTTTTTTTTAAGGCACTAGAAATTTGGAAGGTCAAGCCCGGTGCCCCGCGACCGGAGGAGATACATAGACACGGGTTTGAGCCTTACCGTGACACATTTAAACCTATGGGGTCCGTCTCACGAATAAGGCGAAAGTAGTCCCGTGGGCGTTAAATGTTTTTTAAGAATCAGCCAAAAAAAAGAAAATTGGAAAAGCGTTAGATATAATTATGAATCGTTTCAGTAAAGTGACGTTCGGGGGTTAAAAATGCTTATTGTCTTTTATTTTTTCCTTTACGTGTCAAACTGCCTATATATATATATACCAAAAAAATATATATGTATCAAAAAAAAATATATATATATACCAAAAATATATTTGAAACAGCATCCAATAACTTGTCTGCTGCCTCTCTCTACCTCATCTGCAGCTTCTAGAAATGTTTCAGCTAGCGTTTGCAAGATATGTGGTAGTTTCTGTATTAACATGGCTTGACGGACATACCCTATTACCTACCACCGTTGCAAGGATGTGCAATCTGCTTCGTCCACGACGCGTTGTTGTTTATGGAGATCTCTTACTCTCTTCTTGTCATTAGCGGCGGTTTGTGGGGTCGACCGCATATGTACGACCCAGCGTGGCTATGAGGTAACTTGTTGCAGATTTGGGGAATTTCCGAAGGGAAAAAAACGTGGCGGTGACACAAGACGCGTGTCGTGGAAGACGCTCGCAATCAAGTGGTTGCTTCGTCTGGCAGCGTCACTAAATCGGAAATCTCTGCTATTAGTGACGCTGCCAGCATTGCCAGCTCACACTCCGTGGCTTACTGCGAGCCGCAGCTCTCTGGCAGTGAGCTCCGCTTCGTCTAATGAGACCCCGCGTCTTCGGTCAGGCGTGGCGAATCCTACGTAGTCTGGAAGAATGTCCTATTTTGTTTTGTATTAAAGTCGATTATTACTATTTGGCGACCCACGACCCAGACTACGACCCGGACGCCACATGCCGTCATACGCGGTCATGTTTGTGCCGTTGCATCTGTCGTAGATCGAGATCGCGTTGCTTACGGGGGTGATGAAAACGGAATCGCAGCTATTTCGCCAGCTAGAGTGGCTCGTAGCGAGCAGATCATCAATAGCTAACGCTGTGCTCTGGGTCGTGCGCACGTTTAGTGTCTGAGAGAGCTGAATAAGTCTGTTATCTCACGTTTGTCCTAAGTCCTAAAATAAGAATTCGCAAGCTAAATGAGCTTCAGTAGAAGGTCCTGTTTGTCTTGTTGGTTTTGTATGCGGGATGCACGTTTAGTTGCACCGATATTGAATCCAGTTGTGCTTGTTTTTCGCTCGATCTGCACAGACTGTTTAGAAGGAATTATTTTTGTTTTCTTATATATATATATATATATATATATATATATATATATATCGAAGGAAACAAATAATTCCCATGTTCGCTATGTCACCTGTTACTATGTTAGGAAGTACCAACAAGCTACACGAACATGAGCTGTCGACACGGATACAGGATGTTACGATTGGCTACTAATTACGTACGGGCATACAAGTTGGGATTGCTACTAATCACTACAGGCACTAGCATGTCGCTGGATTGGCTGAACAGGCCTTACGTTCAAACAGGTGCGATGTCGTACACTTGTCAGTTAGTCACAAATACAACGGGTATACAAGGCCATCAAACGCTAGGTAGAGAGATAGACACAGATAAAGCTGTTCATGGGCATGCATTGCGGAACGTAGCGGATGTGATAAAAATTGTTTCATACCAACTAGATTTTTCGTTAAGTAGCCTTGAGTTTTTCGTTGTTACGATAAGTTCACCGAGCAGGATGGCTTAGTGGCAAAAGCCTTTGCCTTGCATTCGGTAAGGCCTGAGTTCGAGACCCAGACCGGCCACTCCTAAATTGGTTTTCATGATTTCCAATTTAAACAAGGTGAATGCCGGAGTGGACTAAAAATCGACCATAATCTAAAAAACAACGGGGAGCACAGATGTCTCAATAAAAAGAGATTGTGCATTACAATCCATTCTTTCATTATGTCAAGTTAAGTTCATACATAATTAACTGAGATCGAGTAAGCCATTTACTATGTGTTAAGCACCCGCACAATACTATGTATATATATGTATACATACTGAAAATATTGTGATGATTTATTAATCATTTACAATACGTTTGCACACTCGGCAGTGCTCGCCTTATATATATATATATATATATATTATATATATATATTATATATATATATATATATATATATATATATATATATATATATATATATATATATATATATATATATATATATATATATATATATATATATATAGGACCCTAAAACGTTTAAAAACACAGCTGAAAGATACGTACAAAAATATACTTAGTACACATAAAAGCAACATTTCATTCTACGTAATCCCAACTCATCCATGTGCCATATTTCGAGGTAATCTGTTTATAATATTACTAAATTATCTTCTGAGAACCTGCGTTTGTGTGGGCCCCACTTAGTCGTCTGTCAGGCAAATCTAGCCTGTATTCAACGATTTTGATGTTTCTTCAGACCATGTGTTCTTCAACCAGGAGTTAGGGGAGTACAAGGAACCGATATAAACGTAAACTAATCTCGGTGCCATTGAGGTAAAATAACAAACAATTGTGTACACTATTGCATATGAGGCCATAACTTGCTCCGCTGTGTAATCAAATTTAAATAAGTTCTATAATTTAGCATGTCACACTTGGGAGTCGAGAGCAGCCTACTGTTATCAAGGCGTTCGACAAAAATCACGATTTGGTCTGCAATTAGTTGCTCGCACACCAAGTGACATCAGACAATTGAGCCGTTTACCCTTTTTTTTGCTCACTTGGCTGCCTGCCATAAAGCACAGCTCTTAGCTCATCTACATTAACCTAAAAAGTAATTCGTTTTGTTTAAAGGAGGCAGGAACTTTTCACATTCTTACAGAGGCGAAGCATTCGCTTAAATAAAATTATCGCATAGTATCGACAGTAGTATGTCAGGCGTATCTTTTATGTCCTGCTTTTAAAAATAAAAAAGATTATCACTACAGGGGAGGCCACCACTCTCAGCTGACATACGCCGGCATCAGGCCTGGCGCCTAACAAAAACAAGGGTTTTTTCCAAAGCAGTGTGGCCAAGTGGAGCGAGGAGTTGGGGGAAATAGATGAGAAGATATTTATGGAATTCTAGAATTGCGGAGTACAAGTCCTAGACATTTAGTGTTGTCGGCACGATCAGGTTGTTTCTGGTTCGCAGTCGATGATGTTGAAACCAAATTTCTCACTAGCTACAAATGTCTATAAAGTTCGGAGCAGTGTTACTTCGGCGGCAGTCAGTATCTTAGCTTGTCGAGCGTTAGCAGTCATAAGAGGCAGACATATAACAACCACTCCATTTGTCGCACGAGCAGGTTTCGACAAACGCCGTGAGATAACGTTATATGACAGATGGTCGTCGTATTGGTCGTCGTTCTTTTGGCCAGAGTAGAGCGTAAGTCGTACTCCTGTTCTGACGATGTGAGAAAGTCAAGCCACCCCAATAGCAAAGGAGCCGATTATACGTCCGCCTAAGCACGAGCCCTACTGCTGGCGCCTGTGGTTTTATTACTTCGTCTGGTCCGTGCGGCTGAGCTGATATCGTAGACCAATAAAGACGAAAGAATAAAGGATCAATTTACCGATTCGCATCGTTATCCACGCGCCCTGGCGTTGTCGGCGCTTTTGCCGAAACGACGATGTTGTGCTGCAAGCCCCGCAAGCCGGGAGATCAGTGGCCGGGAGACTTGCCACGCTTAGATATGCACGCATTCAGCGTTACTGGCGGCACGACTAGGTTGTTTCTAGTTCGACGATGATGGTGGAAGCGCAAACTTCTCACTAGTTGCAAATGACTATGAAGGTCTACAGTGCTAGTTTGGCAGTACATATATGTATGTGTATATGTAAATGTATATATATATATATATATATATATATATATGTACATACATACATATGTATATATATATATATATATATATATATATATATATATATATATATATATATATATATATGTACATACATACATATGTGCAGCGTGTTCTGGGCATAGTCAATTTTCGTCGAAGAATATAGAAGACATTGCCTTGCATTCTGTAGGCCATGGGTTCAAATCTAGCGACTGTCTCTCTCGCTCTCTCGTGTTGAATTCCGCGGGCATTCGAGTTCCCTCGCTCTACAAGTGCCGACAAAGTGGCCGACTACCCTAGTACGGTAGGCGCAGTGAGAGTAGAAGTGAAGGCTCTCTTGAGGGCATCCGCGTCATCGTGCTGGGTATCTATCTGCCTGTCTGCCTCCCGGCCTGCCTATCTGTGTGTTTACTATTAGCGATATCCGTCTAGCTATGCGTTTGTATTGCTTCCTCGGTTTGCGATTCATCTACGTGCACGTCTATATGAAACACGCACATGCATAGGGCTGCATACAGCAAGCAAGTTAGTCAAGCCCGTCCGCATCTCCTGTTTCTGCTTCCCGAACTGGAGAAAATCCAAAGCGTTGGTGGGTGACGATTTCGCTGTGGCCGTATTCGACATGTAATAATAATAATGACGACGCCTATAAACCCACAGAAAGGACTGCTATCGCGTGAGGATTCCGTTTATGCAATTCTGACTCCATCTTGTAGTAGTAGTAGTAGTAGACTGGTTACTCAGTCGAGCCCGGGGGCGTGGTGGCATGCGTCTGCGCCTCGCGACCGGAGGAGACACATAGGTGTGCGGGTTCGAGCCCCACCGTTGCACCGATTTGTATTTATGAAGGTCCGTCTGTAAGCAATGCGCAAAGCAGTCCCATGGACGTTAAATCTTGGCTGAGAGTCAGCACTGAAAGGATTTTTTTTAGTAGACTGGTTACTCTAATAAATCCTCTCCTTGTAGTCGACTGTGGCTACTCTAATAATGATAATAACATATTGCAGTAAACTACAAACCTTATATGGTAGAGATAGTAGAAGTAGTAGTTGTTGTTGTAGTCAATAACGCTAGCATTGATGGTTGTAGCGACCAAATCCGAAAACTCGACCGGCGTTGAGCGCACTTTCCTGTAGGTATTGCATACCATATACAGAGTCACGTGTGCGTATTCTACGCCATGCTCTTGACCATCTGGCCGCTGTACTCATCGAACGTGTGGAAGACGTCACGTTATAGTTAGGGGAATGGAGAGACAGATATAAAGAAGAATGGAGGGCAGACAAGGGTGAAAAAGCACAGCTGTGTAAATATAGTTTATATCTGACGCGAATTTACCGTCACGACAACATTGCAACGGCGTTGGCTAATTGTAATGGTATGTATTATGTATGTGTATGTTAAAATGAGATTGGCAAGAGCCCGCGTAGCAGATGCGTGACTGTGTGGTCAGAAGTACGCAAATTAAATGACCACGCGTCTAGAAGAATGACTCCGAGAGTTTCGGCCTAATTAGACTTATTGTCGTCATCGCCACTGTCACCGAGATTGATTGCTAGGATCAACAACAAAACATTGATTGTTTTTGTGATATTACTTTTATTGGTGTGAAACATCTGCAGCCGGGTTAAGCCAACTATGATTCATTTACGCGCGAACATTGCCTAGCTGGATGCTTCCCACTTATCCAGGTCCACTGTGTCCACCCTCTCGTCCCAGCATCTCAGGGCCCAGCCTAGTATTGGCTCACCCTATTTCCTTGCGTAGTCCACACGAGTTTGCCTTAGTTCCTTTCTGGGTAGCGATGTAACAGGTATTTCCTGGTTGAAAAGCACAGTTCTAAGGCAGGTTAGCTGCCCTTTTTTGTCATTCGACATTTACCGTTATACTCTTTGTCTGTCCCGTTGTCTATACGTTGGCTTAAGGACTTTGTGCTTGCGTATAATTATGCGCAGTCTCAACCCACAAAGAGACAGCTTCATATATATATATATATATATATATATATATATATATATATATTAAGCTGTCTCTTTTATTATTATTATTATTATTCAAATTAGCCATGACATGAAAACAATCTGTACACGGACAATTGTCTTACGGCAAATCTTAAAAAAAAAATATATATATATATATATATATATATATATATAACGTTATTTCATATTTATCCTTCCACAGAAGCCTTTATATACTACTGAGCGAGATACTGAGATATACAATACTGAGCAAGAGCTACTGACTCGGAACCTAAGACTGCGAAGTTTCCTGACATACCAAGCCTTTGTAGACGCGCTCTTCAAAGACCACGAATCCTGGTTTATGGCAAAAAGTTTGGCAGAATTTGTCTCCTAGACAAAAAATAACCGCCGCACAAAGTCGAGCAGCCTTAATGGCAAAATAAAGTTTCCACGTGAAACAAGGGGCAAAGAGGGCGACTGGATTTTAGGTTTGTTGGGCTTGAACAACGACGCCAGGAGTGCATCGTGCGTTTTACCAGTTAATCTCTCAAACAATATGAATATATATATACGGTTTCGCTTCAGGCGTCACAGGGGTCGTCATTATTATTATTATTACATGTCGAATACGACCACAACGAAATCGTCAGCCACCGAGGCTTTGGATTTTCTCCAGTTCGAGAAGCAGAAACAGGAGATGCGGACGGGCTTGACTAGCTTGCCGTATGCAGCTCTACGCATGTGCGTGCATTTAACGAACTTGTAGACTTGTGGTAAAGTCTGTATTAATAAATAGCATCGAATGGTTTTCGGGGGTTTTATTGCTGTTTGGGTGCTACAATGGTATGAGCTTATTTTAACCTTCGCACCCCCGGTCCAATTCGAATATTATTATTATTATTATTATTATTATTATTATTATTATTATTATTATTATTATTATTATTATTATTATTATTATTATTATTATTATTATTATTATTATTATTATCGAATTTTGCATTTCCTAACTTTCACGACTCTCTTTGTTGTCTAGATGTTGACGTAGTTTGTAACTGATGAAAGGCCCTTGCGACTTATTTATATCCATTCACTAGGGCTGGATACAATACACTCCAGAAATGCATGATCTAGGCGTTTGGGTCGCAGTTCATGCAGTTGTTGTAGATTGATGGGTTACTACGTTTCTTCTGTTACTCAATGTTTCGCGGATGGCATTTCTACTCGGCCTGCTCGTTCAGAACTGGCAATAACTTATAGGACCATTGCTGTCACTGCATGCGGTCCCACTGGACAATCTACAACAGCCTTTCGGTGCAGTGCGAAGATGTTTTTTGCCAGCATATGCTTTCATAGGCGATTTGTCAGCGGCGATAGTCTAAGTCTTATGTTGTTTGTTGAACAGAGTAGGTGTCAATTCATCGTCGTCTATTCGTATTCCTCCAGTTTACTCCTACATGTTTGTACAACGGCACACACTTTCGAGGCCCTTCCATCTCGCAGTTTTAGACGATTATAAGTGTGGTGGTGGCGACTCTCGACTGCAAGCAGCCATCTGCGTCCTAACTTTATTCCTGTGGCGGCTGTTTGTTTTGCTCTGGGTATCCCTTCATTTAGCGTGCTTCGTTGAAGTTTGTTGCCGAGAAAGTTTGATGCCACCAGGTACCATTCTCGTACCTCTGGCTAATACAAGAACTAAAGTATAACCGACCGACAAAATGAAGTGTCTCTCTTTGTCGGTCTCTTTGCCAACTTTGGAGTAGGCGCATTGTTAAGATTTCTACTTTGTTTGGATAAGGCGTTCCGGAGAGGAGCTGTGTCTCCTCGCGTTTGTGCACAATTTTTGTTCTAGATATAAAGCTCTATATACCACAGAGTGTTAAACATCTTTTGTACGCAGACAATCTCATAATATATAGTGCGCTTGACTCAACGCCAGTGTACACAGCACTGCAGTCCGCTGTGAACGATGCCAGCCGGTGGTGCATTAACAACGGTATGCAGCTTCTCCGTTCATAAGTGCCTTGTTTTAAAACACGCCTCCTCCAAGCTAAACTATCTATTCAGTGAGTCAATACTACCAAATGCTAATGTGACGCGGGATCTTGGAGTCTTTGTCTCGACGGACCCCTCATCTTCTCGGAGCATATAAGAGAACTCAAGTCAAAGCAGCATCTATACTTGCGAATATTTTGTTTCGCTATTTCATTGCTAAAGAGCCGCCTTCGGTGTATCTTCGTTTGAACTAATCGACTGTGTAGTACAAACGCTTATACTGTTCGCCGTATCGCATTCACATTTGTGTCAATACAGAGATATATGATCGACGGTGTGCAACGGAGTTTCCTAGAGAGATTTCGCAAAAGTTGCGATCTCGAATTGAACGATATTATTTTACCGCCCTTAATGGACACACTCAAAAGTAATGCCAAACGGATATTAAGCTTATTTTGTGGGTGCGAGCAACTTTATTGATCGTTTCTTTGAAGTACGGCCGAACACTTATAAACACACACAATACCATGTACACGCCTGGCGCATAGCCAGGGATATTCACACCAGGGCGACTGCGCAGGTCCCCTGCGGCCAGTTTTTCTTCACTCTTTTTATTTTGCGAATGAAGGAGCTTCTATTCTGAGAAAGCGGTCAATGTCCCGCTGCTGCTGTTGTAGTAGTGTCTCGCCGGATCAGTGCTGCGTTGGGCTACCTGCGTGTTTGCGCTATATTGTCGAACCTACTCTCCGGCTAACGGCTATGTATGCCTGAGAATTTTCATAGCTTTGATTTTCCACTCTTTAATAGGTACGTGATTCTCAAAGAAGAAACCTTCAAGTCGTCTGCATGATTTTCCACCTTTAGCCCATCTGCCACATTGCCGTATCGTGCCACGTGCCATGAGGACACTATGACCGTAATCGGCGGCAGTTGGTAGGGACTCGCTAACTGAGTGGAGTGGAAGACGATTGAATGACCCGTCTTCACAACCAAGCACTCTTCTATGCAGAAACCTCTCAAAAGTTAGAAAACGAACTAATCTAAGTTGAAGCTAATCTTGGAAACGACACGTCCAGGCTTCCACAATGCAATCGAATCAATGAATAAATATGATATGTATACACGTTTAGGCTTATCTTGGCTTTCCCGTAACATGTCGTCGATCGAGTAAGATCCGACTGCAATTAGTCCAGTTGCGCATGTTTGCGTTAGGTTAGGCGGTTCGCTGAGATATTGATAGCGCTAATGCTGTGCAGATGTTGCCCGAGCAAGATAGCTTAGTGGCAAAGCCTTTGCCTTGCATTCAGGAGGACTGGGTTCGAGACTCAGAGCGGCCACTCCTAAGTTTGCATGGTTTCCAATTTAGACAAGGTAAATGCCGGAGTGGATTAAAAATTAGCCATGACATGAAAAACCGTACACGGGCATTTTTAGCCTTACGGAAAATCTTCTAAAAAAAAGATGTCAATCCTGCGGGTGCTGGTGTCGCTGCCCTAGCATTTCTTTGGCGCGTTCACTTCATGTTCACACGAAAACGTCGAGGGCAGAGGAGCAGACAGCATAACAAAGTGGAGTCAGGTCTCGGTGATCAGTCTCAGCAAAGTCTAGACACAAAGTCTGCGAAATGGCGTCAGCAGCAGCGGCGAGATCCGCCGTCTCATGCGTCGTGAAAGTAGCACGAGGCCAATTTCTTGTTAAGTTCGATAAGTGTGCCTGCCGCCTACAAGACAAGAGCACGACCGACTCAAGCTGAGCTAAACTTGATTCCCAGTGTGTGTTCTTTTCCCACACCACTCATTCGCTTTTGGGTTTTTAGATCAACATCTGTATAGGAACTAGCGATAGGAGGAATGACTACGATTATGTTTTAGTTATCTTTTAACAAACTACTGTGCCCTGTTCCTCTATGTATTTCAAGCACTCTGCCGCCAAACAACATGAAAAATGAATAGATTATTTATAGAATCATAGCAATACTAATATGACTAATTAAAACAATTGTTATACTTCCAGGCCATCCGTATCACACACACACACACACATCTAGGAGAGGAGCGCAACGCTTTACCGCGTGTTAACGAAGGATTTTCAACGCCCGCATCTGTCCGATGAGAGTTCGTTGTTAGAAGAAAATGATTTACTTATACAATCAGCATTGTAATCCACTCTCAGTTTTAGGCAGACAAATACCAGCCTCCCGCATACGCCGTCGTCAAATATAGCCCCGAGGATAAACGTGACAGCGACTTCCGGGAAACCGCCGCTTCTCTAGCGTCTTAATCCCTATGCGTGTAGTCTTTGCTGTCATGCACCAACTGGAGTTCTCGAGACTCTAGACGCTTGCGCTCAGCATATGAGAATGGCGAGCTGCAATCGCTCAGATGCAGCTGTCCTTCGTATCGGCATAACTAAACATATGTAACTGCTGCTGGGTGTTTGTAGGCAAGACTAAACACATGGGAGAAATGTTAGGAGACATGTTGAAAGCATATCTAAACCGGACAAAAGGCACCCAATATTTAATCTCTAGTAGTTGCTCCTATACAAATATGTATATGTAAAATTAACGTTAAGGACTTACCTAAGGACAAACAAAACGTATTACATAGTTAACCTGTACACGCGGGGTGATACTCTTCTATCATGCGTACGACACCAGGGAGCAGGGATCGGCCTGAGTGTGTCAGGGCACTGCTTGACTGAACGGACGTAGGAAAAGCACCCATATATCTTTTTGTAATATAATTTTATATCAATCATACTATAACGATAATTGCATTGCACCAGGAATTATCGTTTTCCTTTGTTATATTCGCACAATATGCTGAAGTGTGCGAAAACCGAGACAAGCGCCTCCTAAGGATGGCTCAGCCAAAGATGGCTTGCAGGGCAGCTAGAGCAGTCGTCAGAAGGCAAAGGAACCAGCTACTTCGCGTTTCTTATTTGATCTAGATCAAATATATTGTAAGCATTCGGCGTCAGGCATATGCTTTTCCTTCTCTAGATTGTCAGTATGGTAATCAAGTGTACGTTTTCGTTGTCAGGAACTGCATGTCCTTGCCATACGAGCAGTCTGCTGTCAATTTTGTAGAGTAAAACTCTGTTGATTTTTGCTTCGTTCGAAAAAGACGATCGAAAGTCAATGCCTGACCTATGCTAGTCGAACTGACATTAGGACGTATAGATTCTGAAAAAACTGAAACACACTCGAGGCTGGTAGTCTGGGAATCCGAATAAGCACCCCGCGGAAACGCCTTTTGACTCTCCTATTGCAGAGCAACTGTGTCCGAAAATGCTAACGTGCCAATATTGAAGCTAGCCTTGACATACATATTTCAAAAATACCCTGGAAGAAGTTTTCGACTCAGCGGGAAACACGGGTTGCAGTACTCACATAGCCAGACTCATATAGTGCATACTTCGGCCTGCCAACCAACGTCCAACCTCTATGTATGTACAGCCATTTTGAAGCATCGACATATGCCGCGCAATTCCATTCTTTGAGATGCTGACGTCGTTCGGTCGTGACGATGGCTTCTGCGACGATTCATGTTCTCACCCATGCCGCGCGAGTCGCCATGCAACTCTGTTGATGCCAACATAATGTAAGGCGCTGTAGACCTACTTGCCTCGAGCTTGTCTGAAGGTCACCTCTGCAAGCGGGTGAAATTGCAAAGTTGTCTATCGGCCGGCTAGACGTATCAATAAGGCTTCTCGGTGATAATTTCGCAAATAAGCTAGGTAGCAGGCTTCATTCAGCAGTCCTGATGTTGAGCACCAATCAGTTTTCGCTCTCGCTAAACTTTTCGATCAGCTCGCTCGGGTTCCAACTCGCGTATTCAGCCACATAAACCTTCTAGTAGTTCGACTTTTGGTATACGCACAATCATTTTTTGGTGGTTGTACCTCCAATGCCGTCCAGAATAAACCTATCTATATGTACTACGCGGAGAGGAGGTCGGGCACTACACATCTAACAATGAAGAGATGCTGCGACGAAAGAGATCAATAGAGTAAACTATTCGATGTTTTGTGCTTTATTTTCAGGTCGGCAGATCGGTGATCCGAGCTTCGCCATGCCACTGAGCCGTGCAGCGATCTCTTGCGCGTTCTAGGTATCACCTTGAGCTTCAAAACAGTCACGAGCGTAGAGCGCAGGTAGATTCAATACGCTTCGAGTCTCACCACACTACCACTTGCGGTCAAGCGCGTGCGGCTGAAGCCATGGCGAACGTAACCGCCGAAGCCTCTGGGTCCGGCGGACCTGGCGCTGGTTGTGAATCTCGCGGATACCAGGCTGTTGGTGAAAGTGAAACTCAAGCCGAAGCACAGGCTTCACGAAGTGATCTTCCCGCGCAGAGGGCTGACGTGCCTGGTCACAACGAGCTCTTCAACGAGGACAATGTAAGTACTTACATATATGCTGGTGGCGGTGATGCAACAGCCGATTACTAACCGGCCTAACGGAAGGCTTCTTTAGCTATTGTCTATACCCGTGAACATCTGCGCATGCATGGTTGAAGGGAGACATCGCTATTTTTTTGTTCAATTGAGAGTGGAGTAGGCACAAAACGTTTGCAGTGTAAATTTATTGCTATCTGGGTTATGCATGACAAATAGCATGAACCTCTTTAAATTTCACCTCTCTCTCTATATATATATATATATATAAATATAAATAAATAAATAAATATATAAATATATATATATATATATATATATATATATATATATATATATATATATATATATATATATATATATATATATATATATACACATAAGTCTGCTTCTTAATATAATGTCTTGAAAAACATATAGCGCAGGTCAGAAGAAGCGACATGGTCGTTTAGAAGAGAATTTGCACAAAAAAAAAGCTGTTTTATTAGCCTTCACTCCCAATACCTGGTAAAATTACAACCTTACGATAATTCATAGAGCTCAGCTAACGCATTTAGGCTAATGCGCTATTCATGACGATTTTAGTGCTAAATATATTGCAATGCGAGCCGTGGCTGTGGAATAATTAAGATTTTTCGGCAGGCATGTCGATATTGAGTACATGCATAAATGACTAGGTGGCGACGTTGTGGCTGTAGCACGGCAGGTCGACGGTAGTGAACGTGCCTTGATATCGTTAGCAGAGTCGCTGGGCAGCCGTCGGTATGTCGGGGTTGTGTATGATGGTGTCGATGTTGTGGCTGTGAACGACGCTTTGGTCATTGGATTAGTGCATGTTCGCCAATACGTTCTGTCGGCTGTCGCGTCATCTTACTGGCGCGCCGTCCTGGAGTATCAACATTATAATAGGTGGTTGTGCTGTTGTTGTTGTATTGTGGATAGCTCCATCACAATAGCACATCGATATGATTTCCGAGAGAGGGTGGAGCAGTAGAGTGGGCAAAGGTAAGCTCGACCGATTCTGGTGAATGGTTTGCGGAGACACATTTAGAGAGCAGCTACTGTAAGATAAAATACATTGGTGTGTGTGTGTGGTTCTAAAGCTATGAACAGTGGCTCATTTGTTAGAGTTATGCTCGCACTCAATCCCGACAAGCCGGCCAAAAATCTTAATTACTCCGCAACCACGGATTGCATTGCTATAGATTCGGTACCAAAATTATCGCCATACGATACGCATTTGTCTGAAAGTATTAGTTTTGAGCGCTGTAAATGGTCGTAGGGTAATAACTTTGTTAGGTATTGGGCGTGAAGGCTAATAAAATAACTTTATTATTTTGCAAATTCTCTTCTAAACGACCATGTCACATCTTTTGCCGGCGGTATACGTTCTTCGGAGGAAGCAGAATTCTCTCACAAACATTTATAGGAACACTGGTTGTTTCAATTGCACAATTTGGGCTCTTATGTCGGACAATAACATCAATGTCACTGATTTTAGTAATATAACTCTCACTCCGAAACATGACTTCTCAAAGACCATGTTCCATTAGAAAAAACACTTGCTTGAACAGGCTCTACACGTCTCTATATCAACCCTAAAAAAACCGGACACCCTTTGTATATGCTTCAGTTTGTAAAGAATGTAAAAATAAAATACTTGCATTCTTAGAGCATATATTAGAGTCGCACTTAATAAGTCGAGAGAAATTCGATAATATTATTACGAAAGTTAGTGAATCAATGCAGGAGTTCTGGGCGTAGTTCCGTAATAGGTCCGAGTAGTGCTTAAAAAAAAACCTGAAAAAGTAATACTGCTTGCATTATGCGTGTTTATTTAGGGTTTGACGAAAGCAGCATAGGCTGAAAAGACGGCAGGGTTCGATTGTTGTTATTAGAAGTCTGGCAGCTGCTGATGTGAAATATGGTATTGCGCAAGTTATTTCATTCGCTATAGCAATATCGATATCGCCTTTAGCGGCGTTTTTGTTGCCTATCATTAAAGTCAACGTAGAGCCAGTGAGGCAGCAAAGTGGCGACACCCGCTTGGTCTGAGAGAGAGCAAATAACATTATCGCCCTACAGCGACAGCCCCGGAAACGCCGACCTTCTGTTAATCGGGAACACAAAAAATAGTTGAGATAGCTTGCGTCTATTAAAATCGAGATTACAAGACGATAAACGCCTCGATGTTGTTGTGCTTGCGGTATGCCTGCTGACGATCGAACAAAAAAAGCTTTGTGGCGAGGGGAGGATAGGAATATTTGACTTCAAGGCCACGAAACATCCGGCACATGGCGGCTGTTATGATAGTAGACTCTGTTTTGCAAGTAGACGCGTTTCTTGCTTCGCACACCTGGCCGCGTAGGCCATAGCCTAAGGCAGGTGTTGATCTTTGATCAAATTCTTCATTGGCCCTGTGGTCGTGTCAGGACGTACACACGTCATCACACTGCAATCAGTCTTCCTATCGTTACGCTGATACGACTCAGATGTAGCTCAGTGCGGCAGGAACGCGAACGCCAGGAAGTTGGGTTCCGTTGGAAAGTGAGTAAGACACGGATGTACGTCAGCCACTCAGCGTGACCGAGACGAAAATGGTCATGGACCTCGGTCCTTATTCGGTCTGTTTACCTTAATTAAGGGATACAAGAACGAATGCCAGACGCCGCCCCAACATTGCTCGAAAGTTACTTCTCATTAACTAATTGTTGTAATTGTTTTGCATAGCCATACTGGTAGAGTTAATCGAGGGAAACGGCTATCCTTCACAGTAATGTGCCGAGCCTTTTCTATTGTGAGAAATGTTGCGCTTATTCAACTCGACTCTGCTATCGTCTTATGATTCGCAGCCGTGACTCATTGCCTGTGAGACCGGATAACCCAAACATATGCATACATCAAACTAAAGGTTGCCAATGCTGTCAGCCTTCGACAACGCGCTATTAAAGTCGGCAAATCCGCCAACCGGCAACTAAGTTTAGGCAAAGCAAAGGCCGAAAAATGCGCCGCCTGCGGATGGCATACACCTTATTTCGAATCCAGAGTAGGACCGAAAGAAAGCTAAGCCCACATTGAACTTAGCTTGTTACTACAAGGGTATTTTAGTTATACTAGACAAACTGATCACCGACAAAGTAGTGGGTGGTAACGTAACAGCGAAATGTCAATTGTGTCGTACAGCCGTTATGTTGACGGACCGGTTGAGCTTGGTGCATTCGCGTGCGCCTCGCGATTGAAGGAGACACATAGGTGCATGGGTTCGAGCCCCACCGTTGCACATTTATATTTGTGGGGTCCGTCTTAAATGCGAAACCAGTCCCGTGGACGTTAACTGTTGGCTAAGGGTCAGCTCGAAAAAGTAAGTGAAAATAAAACGGGTAGTTATAAAGACTTCTGCTAGACTTCTGTCGACCACCCGGCCATTTGAACGCAGTATGGCGAGTAGCAGTGATCGTCTCTTTGTTGGTTTCCCTATCAAAAGCAGTGCAACATCAACACTGCCAAACCAGACTCGAATAAAAGGTTGTCGTTTACGTATCGTATTCTATGTGCTCATCTATCTTTCTATCTCGATCTACTCTCCTGTAGTATCCGCCAGGCGTCCCATCAATGGACAGCAGGCCATTGGTGATATTTCTTTTTCTTATTCGGGCATTCGGGATTCTAAGACTAGCGTGGGTGCACGGCGGGATTGTTACAAAGGGAAGCTTTCTCATTGAGGATTTGGATAATCCGTAGGCGGCAGTGAAGGCGTATTCCAATTCCTCAATGAGAGAGCTCACCGTTGGCCTATCGGCCGGAGTCAAAGCATCTGTTCGGCGCTCGAGAAGAAAGGTCTGAGGTTCCCAATCCGGTTCCGAACTACCGCCGCCGCCTGACTCAGTGCCGACATCGGCTGCCGCTGCACTATATCTCTCCACCACACGCAAACGTATTGGTGGAGGGCGACTTGCTCACCCTAGAACTAGAAGAATCATATGGCATGTTCGTAATGCGAGACTAAGGTGCGTGGATTGTTAAAGTTGGGCGAGAGCGCGGGGGGGGGGGGGGGCAAACAGGGTAACCTGATCTCGATTGTAAATTAGGTTCATATCTTACAAAGCACTCCTACCTGCGGGGGAGTACGTAGCTAGCAAGGTCTTTGATACAATTTCTATGGTCGAAAACAGTTATAGTTGTTCAAAATTTGTTGTCTAAAAGTAGAATTATTATTTCGATTCTGACGTCGCTTTTACCAAATTGTAGATATTTCGTGAAGCGGTCGATTCGTGTATCAAAGCACAACTTCTGTTTGCTGTACAGATTGAAATGCCCAGTTCAGGGATGGGGATTTAGTGGTAGTAGATAGACAATTATAAGAGGCAATCATCAACAAGTATGACGCTCCCCCTCAAGTGGATTCGAGTTTTAACTCACCCTCTACTGGTTGGAAAATTTAAAAGCTCTCCAGGTCCCACGTATGTACCAACTCTATCCTTTTACGTCGCTCGCCCGGTTGCCTGCCTGCGGTGTGTAGACACGCAGCGACGGCCGAGTGATACAGCGTTCGTGCCCGGTGGGCTTACTTCAGCAGAGTTGCGTCGATTTGAATGTTTGGTTCACCACACACACGCATGCCCGGCCTAGCAGAGATATAGATGGATGACGTTCGCAGACACTCAATGATAGCACACTACTAGCGCGCCGGCAAAGGGTCAAAACTTGTGTGATCGCTCACATCGGTATTTCTCTACCGAAGACGACAATATTGGATTGTTTGGTGAGGACCATAGGATGTCGTAGACAAACCATCATAAGCAGGAAGATGTGTAGAGGCCGCGTTATGATTACCTACAATGCTAGCAGCTTTGCCCTCGCGTGAAAACTGAAGCCAAGCTTCTCTTGTTGTTGCTGAGCTTTCGTAGTCATCGTCTGTTTACTCGGTTGATCTCGATCCCGTCGAGTTACGGTCATGAATTCATGGAAATAGTTTCCTTTCTCTGTTGTTTTGTCCTGTTTGCCTCATTTCCTGTCTCTTTCGGGCTTCGTTTTAGCTCTAGGTATTGTTGCAGGCCCAATGCATTAGCGAATTACCCTCCTACTGCTAGCTTGTTCAATTCAACAAATAGGCACAGGTCAATAGTCTTCTAATTGATTGCAGCGAGTTTCACAATTCGCGCCGAATGATCCTTTTCAGCTCACCGATTTAATGCCATTAGCTTCTTCGTCGTAGTTACCGTTGTCAGTAATCTCAACAACGGCTGCAGTCGAGCCGCCCTATGGCCAGTACCGATAAAAATTAAATTATCATTAGATTATGCGCATTCTAGCGCTGGCAAGTTTCGCCGACTCCATCGTGTGGACGTGTTCGCAATTCTACGCGAACCCTACGTGGGCCCATTTCGAATACTGACCGTTTTATTTAGATCGTGTGAGCAGGGATTTTTGAGCTGTTATTTTTAAATAGGTGGCAACTGAAAAATGCGGTATGCACACACGAACACTATTGAAGCCAAATTGTCTGCAAGTATGGACTCCAACCTGTGAAACACTGTGGGGCTTTAATCCACTGAAAAACATTCACCTCCCCATACCTATATATCAGTGTGTCCAGACCTGCTTTGGCAGTGCTTATAAATTGAATTGTACAGTGTTTATAAAATAGGAGCTTTCCTATTTCAAGCAGGTAAGACTGAAAATCCCTGTGGACCTGAGTCGCGCAGCTTGTCCACCAGGCCGGGCCACCCAGGCCTTGATATGCGAGATCAAAATCCGTCCTCGGTCCCCGGGCACTTCGTGCGGAATGCAGTCACATTTGTTCTGACAAATGCCGAGAGCCCTATTCCTTGTTTTTTCTTTTTTGCACCTCTGATTTTCTTATCTTGCTCAGAGCGGCCTCAGCATCACCCTGTTGTTGGCTGCAAACGATGTGTTTGATAATCATAGCCGGGCTGCAAATAAGACCATGGATTCCTTAACGTACAACAGCAAAACCAGCAGCAGGTCTCTGGTCTCAAGAGGCAATTGGTGCAAAAACTTCGCCTTGGTTGGCCGGAGGGCCGATCGGCCTATTCTAAACCTGCATTGTTTCGGCGAAAGGTAGCCTCTACAAAAAACCGCAAGCGGGAGTTAATGATGAACACTGTACCTTTAACCAGTGTGGTGACCAGGTGGATTGGTTCAAAGTTGTTAATCCCTTTCGAGATGAGTACAAGTTTGGCTTTTTAAAGCCAGTAGAAGGGAGCCGCTGCGGAGTATTTACGTGGCTACGTTAGCCACCACCTCCGGGAACTCCTTAAAGAGCGCAGTCGTAGACGTGACCGGAGTGCTATTAGGGCTAGGTGTCCTTCTAGTGTTTAGTCTCCCCCTTCCCTCTCCCTGTCCAACTAGAAATTTAAGGAAGCCGGAAAGTAGCGCATAGGGTGTCAGCGGCCTAGGCGCGGCTCGCTACACACGTTTTTCAAAATTTCGTGCAAGTTCTAGGCGCTCTCGGGAGTTTTTGTTTAGTCTCTGTGTATCGTTTTAAGTTGTTTGTCATGATATCATCAGCGTTTTGTCTTCCTGTGGCTTCCCCCTTGTTGTCTAGTTGAGACCGATGGGAGTGTTATGGGGGCGGTTTTCCCGACGCCGAATTTTATACAGTAATAATCGCAAAGATTTTCTTTGTCAAGGAGTACGGTCCAGTTTTAGGCACTAAAAGCACTATCTTGCTGCATATTCATAGGTTAATTAGTGTTGGCTAAACCCTAAGTTGCTGAAGCAACATAGATGCTCCAGAAATTTCAACCAATGGCCTAGCTAGCAGGTCCTAGCTAGCCACTCATAGTGGTCGACAGCGACCCACAGTGGCCAATCCCGTCAATGATAATCCATGTTGAAAAATGATGCCGCGCCTCTGTGGCTTTGTAGCAACGTTTTGAATCATGGACGCATTTTTGCGATCGTCCACCACCCAATACGATTGGTCTTGTTTAGTCAATTTAACATTTGGTTCGTTGAGGAGGGAGAAAGCCGTTTCTCCTTTCCAGCATTAGGTAAGATGCACTAGATATATTACAGTCCATTTGAATTACTTGGAACAAAAGTCATTCAAGTTTTGAGATTAAGTAGCACGTTGTTCCTTTGCGGTGACCGTCTTAGTCGTAGAAGCCGTATCTGGGTGGGCTGGAAAGGTGACCGGGAATGCCTAGGTGGAAACCTAGATTTCCTAGTTGGCGCCTGGTCTCTGTTATTTTGGACCGGTAGGCAGTAGCGTGTGGATAGATATATAGACACCTATAGACCGATAGACACCTGAGTGTCCGGCAACTCCGCGATTATAACACGACGGATCTTTGTGCACCGTTTTGAAATGTGCCCTGGTTTGCTCGTAGCATTTGGCTGCTACCTTCTTTAACTTGCAGGCCCGTGTCTGGCGCCTAACTCTTTGTCACCTTTGTCATGTGGGCACGTAAACCCACTGTGAAATCGGACAACACGCCCAGCCTAGTTTGGCTGTTTGCCCAAGGCCTTTTTCGGTTGAACACCCTGTCCGTTGTCCGGATCCAAGCGCGGAGGGTCACGGTCTTGGAATATTAATATTAAGAAAGAAATATAACTTAAAAAAGTTCTAGTTCTGAACCTTAGACGCTAGTTGAGAGACGTTTGCTGCTTGATTGCAGCTTTGTTTGCCTGAGTACAACGGTGATGTTACTATTGGCACGAGGGTCACTCGACGCTGTTGACAACAACGACTCTTCTATGGAGAGCCCTGGAGAACGATTAGATCGTGGATGAATAACAGAGATTCGAAACGCAGGGTCCCAGAGGTGCCTTAGACCGCTTTTCGATGAGCCAACTTCGGAGACTGGGCTGACAACGATTCCGTGCTAAAGTTTTACAGTTTCCAAGAGCTCAAGCAAATCCGTCCACTGTTTTCGAGGCAGAAGCTACGACGTGTGGGCAGGGCTAGACGTAGTGCCCATGAGAAAACTCTTAATAGTTCGTAGTAAAAATGTTGTTAAACTTTTATGCTTACGTTATAATCTATTGTGTATGTCGTAATATAAAAAAAGTTGGCTGACCGCTTTCCGATGGTCTTTGCCTCAGCCACTGCATGATCTTCCTTCCACGGATCACCTTTGCGGGTTTTAAAATGAGAAGTATTGACCATTAGCAAGACACTTTGATAGAATAAACGAAACATGAAGAACCAACAAGCGTGCTTCAACTGCGATATCTCGTAAGTGCTTGCCCTTCATGTTAACACTGCAACTCCTGTAGGTGAACGTGTTTGAGCTTTCTAAGAATAAGCTTATTACTATTTGAAATGGCACAGTTACTTGTTATACTATATCTGCCCAAAAGTTTGGAAAACGCGCTAGTATCTGTAGCTAAAAGGGATGTGTAGTCTAGCACAACTATTTTTATTTAATTCTGACGCGGTCCATCCACCGAATCAAGTTAGTCAAAATTATGAAAGACAAACATCACAGATTTCATATTTTGTATTTCGGCCATGCTGATATATTGAAACCAAGTAAGCGCTATCGGAGATCAGTTATCATTTTAGGGTTTGTGATAACATTACAGACGACTGAGAAAATCATACGTTCCAAAGCCCATATATGGTGAATCTCAGAAGGTCAGTGGTGGATTTATTATTAAACGCTTTGGAAATCGTCGGTCTTCTTAACTAGCTCTGCGTATTACCATAACCCCACGGCTGATAAAAAAGCGGTTTTTGCCGCCGTGAAGATCGATAGGCCTCACCGTAAAGTTCATTATAAAACTGGGCGGAGCTGAGAAGTTTCCGCTTAAACCAAGTAGAACATCGCTTTAAGCTATACGCTTTCCAATCCTTTTTTCGTCGCTGTAACTAGGATACGTATGTTTAGTGGGGACGGTGGAAAAAGGTTGCTTGTGAGGTGGCATTGTAGCTTGGCTTGACAAAAAGTTGACAATTTAATTGGGGCCTTTCAACATACTTGACTGAGAAATAACAAAAGAGGTGCACGCATTTTTCTTTGGTTAGTTTTTGCCGAACAAACCCTCCAGCAGATATCATCGCGTCTCACTTTGTTTAAACACTTTGGACACTTGCTGCATACAAACAATTAGCTTTCCATTTCCTCTCATACGGGAAACTATAACTACCGGGTACAGCAATCTACCGTTATTACGTTATTATACTATACAGACGCTATAACGCCTGCAGGAGCTCAGCAGCCCTGATTATTACCTTATTTGTCTGTCATGTTCTCTCCCCGTGTCTGTCAGCCTTTCATCTCCAATTCTTTGACTCGCTCTCTACAATCTGTGCTGGTCGTCCGGTTTCGCACTCTTTCGCTTTCTCTCTGGTCGCTGTTAATCATCCGGGGTTCGCAAACCCTCAAGAGACTATCCATCACACGTGACTGATCGTAAAGTCTAACCTGTCTGGAATCAGAAACGAGTTTGGGGAGTGTCTTTGCTTATCTATAATCATGATAACAATAATAATCAATTTATTAATAAAATAATATTATGCATCCGAATAATAAGAAAAGAAGCTGTGGGCGTCTCGAATTGCGCAGAGACCTAGACATATGAGCACACTCAAACGACTTTCAGGAGTTGATTGATTGAAAATGTGTGTTATTATTAAGCAACTTAAAGGATTACGCAAGGGATACGCATCTTCCGACAACCCAGACTTGCTCGATTGTCAGCCCTGCAAGAATTGTTTATTTGCTCCTTTCTTTAAGACTTGCGTAGCTTTTGCTCGAGTTAAATTTTTTTTTCTCTATATGCTAGCAAAATACGGTAGATGCTGATGTTTAATCCGTAATCATAGTGCATTGTTTTAAACAAACATTAAAATTTAACATTTTATGCTGCTGCTTTTGGTGTTTGCTTACGCTTATCTTGTGGCACACGTGGCGAGGCTCGTTTTCTGTACGTTGCATCTACGCTATGAGGTCGACAGGCCGACGCTCACACATATATATTGTTATATCAAAATATAGTTATAACAAAAAAACAACATGTCAAGTTTAATCTTTCCAAAATTCTAGATACTCAACTTTGTTTTGTGTATATGATTGTCTAACATGGCCTGCCCTAGTGAGTAATCAAATGATCTGGCAGTATACAAGAGTTTTCAATTCGCAGCAGGTAAGGTGGAAGCCGGACTTGGCCTTAATATCCCTTAAATGATCGAAGAGGACGCATCTTTCATCAGCATCAGCGGCGTTGCATATACTCGCCGTATTAGTTTGCATAGCATCTTCTTAGCAAAAGGCTTCTATAAATAAATACATACAGTCACCTGTGCGGGACACGGCAGTTTCTTAGCAATAGCTTTTGTCGGAGACTTCGATTGATCGCTCTTCTGAGCGGCTGGAGAAAATACAGTAAACACAGTTTAAATAAAACTATAAATGTCGGTCTATTTATATCTAAATAAATTTACGAAACGAGTTTTCCTAAACATAGTTTTGTAAAGAATTACGCATTTGAACCGATGTTATGCAAATTCACAAGCATGCATTTGTGCATTGCAAGGGTTATTTTTGAGTCTGTAGGTTATTTGTCTGTAATGGGCGATTCGCAGAATAAGTACTTTGTGCACTATCTTCATATATTTGGAGGAGGTAAATGCCTCAATTGATAATAATAATAATTGTTCATTTAAACTAGAGATAGTTTGTTTTCCAGTGGAATGTCATTGCACTTTAAACTTGTAGTTACGGCTTAAGCGACCGTGTTCCTAAGCGGCACATTTACGGTGGCGTCTAAGAGTAATTTCGGCTTAGTGACTGCAACGCAGTGTACTTAATGATATGGCGTATGCTTACAACAGATACCGTTGTTCGTTAATTTAAAACTCTCTCTCACGATCTAAATACGTTTATCTTATGTTTAGCATGTCGTAAATAATGCCACGATGTATTTGGCTACTGAAAGTTTATTTACATTTTAAAATGTGCGACTCATACTAATCGCTGGTTAAAAGGTGGAGTGAATCGTTTACACTCCTCTTCCCTTATATGATAATCGCTTTTCAGCCTTTTGTTAAAGACTTTTTTTAATGGACCGTCCACACTTGCAATACGGCAAGTTTATTTTAAAACAAACGGAAGTGTTTTGCAATTTACTTCGCAGTTTTTGTCAAAGACTAATGTGTGGTATAGTAACGAATGTTCGATTTTTCAGAACCCTAGGTATCTCAACGTATCCGCTTGTGGTGCCGCTATAAGTATCACTGATATAACAGGATGTCATCGCATTTCGGTTCACATATCAAGCAAAGAATAAATCTATATATATATATATATATATATATATATATATATATATATATACACTCAGATACGTTTGGCCAGACTTGAGGGGGTGTTAGATTTCAATTAAAATACGTATTTTTAATCTAATGGAGGGCAAAAGGTGTCATTTCTAAGCGACAGTAAAATTAATATTGTTTGCTCTACCGATGCGGCGGACCGGACCGCGCTATAACGCTAAGATGACTATTACCCTCTATAAAACAAAAACAGTCTATAAAAATGCGCGTTTAATGAGAATTGTGTAATACCAAAAAAATAGACATCACAGGACTTCGACCTTTGCAAACTGTTCTCAATGCGAATAATTCGTCTCTCAGCCGCGTTGGGTGCCTTTTAAATGAAGCAAATTTTTCTTCCAAAAACAAATCAAATAGCTCGATCTCTTGCAACTGTAGACTTAGCTCTGTAAAGTGGTATATACACTTTACATGGGCATAACAAGCTTTACTAAAGTTACGGTTTTTCCTAAACAAGACAATTTCATTATTCAAAAATCACATTAACGAGTTGTCCAACACTCACGTCTGGTCAAACTGGATTGGAATCTCTTGTATATATATATATATATATATATAAGTGTGTTCAACGTCAATGCACCGAAAGCCTCGAAACTAACGTACCTGCATTTTCTGCTGTCTGCCTTGTTTTTTTTGCATATTTGTATTCGTTTTGCTTGTGTTTTCGGTTGACGTTCACCGCTCCGTTTTCGTCTGCAGGGAGAACGGGCCAGCGATCACGCTTGGTGGTTGGCCCAACTACTGATGTCGCAGCCGGTGTTCTTCGGCACATGGGACGGAGTCTTCACCTCGTGCCTGATTCACTTGGTCGGCGCCATCGTCTTCCTTCGCGCCGGTTGGATTGTCGTACGTACATACAGCTGGTCCTTAAATCAGCTTTCCTTTCTTGAACTGCTCCTTTTTTGAGTCAATCGTCGATGTTGCTGTTGCCAGTTAAAATTAAGGATATGCATTGCACAATAGAAAGCGATATGTCATGACGACCAGTCCTATCATATCACAATCTAGCCAGTGCCGCCAATGGCATGATCAACAGGTTGCGCAGCCCATGACGTGGATTTCATGGAGTTTTCACGTGGATAACACGAGATATCAACCGAGTGTGAATGCAACCTATGCGGAAAATCATGTGATCTGTATCATCTTCAACAGTGTACAAAACCAATATCGCTGATGAAAGTTATTTAGGAGAGCTGTAGCACATATGTGCAGTAAACCAAATATTGGTTAATAAACAATACATTCATAACGTGGATTTCTCATACGGCGCACTACTACAGTATCTCACACAGATAGGTTGGCGATGGCTCGTTTAAACCCGCCTCCACACAGATACTATGACGTGTGGAGGCGTCCACCAAGACTACATATGGTGCCTATAACCATATGCACCATATGTAGTATTTTGTATCGTCTTGCTTTTTACTGAAACTCGCGTCAGTCAAAACATTTGGCGTCTCTTCTGCACGTACTCTCGCCTGTGGCGCTGCCAACATCAAATTGGATATTCGTGGTAGCGTATACATGACGATTTTGCGCAATTCGTGGCTAGCGAAGTGCCCTCTTCATAAAAATGTGTATATGCCTGTTCTAGGCGATTCAGATCTATTTTTTTCACCTTACCTCATATATCTTCCAAACTAAAGGCTAAAATCGACAATAAGCAGCTTCAGTATGAAGTTCCACGAACGAAAGCTGCCATGGCTTGGTAGACCGCCTTCTCCATATGCTCGTGGCAGCTCACATGTGTTGAACTGAATACGCAAATGAAGGTACATAAACGTATTTGCGAAATACGTTTTTCTTCGTTGATGAGGACAACGCTAAAGGTTTCATCCTCTACTTGAGCGCTTGGATCATCACGGAATAAATCTGGTCGTTATGGACACACTTTGAAAGCGCAGCAGCAGCAGCTGAAACCATGCACGGATGCATTGCTGGATTGTAAAATGCACTGTTCCTGGACGAGGTAGGACATTTGGTCCTATCGACATCCCTTAGCTGTTAGAAGCAATTAATTCCGCAGGGTATTAACGGCCATGACTAAAACCGCTAATGAAATATGGTTTGCCCTATTCGAGGCGCTTTCATCTACGGTGCAATAATGGATCAATGTTTCATCAACATAAATGAATTGTTGCAAAAGCACTGTTGCAAAAGCTCATATGCACTTAAACATGTTCAAACGTCGTTGTAAAATGTCCATTCAATGGCGTACCTAAGTGTACATGCGAAAAATCGGTCGAGGCTATCCACCTACATTATTACAATCTCAACAAGCTCGCGTCCCTTCGATGGTCATTAATTAGTTTCATACTAAAACTTGATTTTCCTTGATCGTGACTGTTGGGCCTCCCAAACCTTTATCATTAAAAAATGAGCTTCGGCCTCATTTTAATGGCCACTTTGTTAAGAGCTATTTGGAAGGTTTGTTTATTGTCGTATCTAACATTTATATATTTATCCAAGACAAGCTGTAAATAACCAACCTATACTCGTGCTACTTCTTTAACTGACAATAAACAAACATACATATTTGAAGCTTAACAGTATGCTATTCAAATTATATTTGAGCTACGAATAGCTCGTTAGGCCAGCTATCGAGGCTTTTCATGTAGGTCTAATTCCAAAGCTACTTTTACTGTTTTAAGGCAGGGCATTAAATGCAGAACAGGTTGCATAAAATGCAACCTGTTCTCGTTCAAAATCAGCGTCGATGGTTTATGTTGTTATTAGTCGTGCTGTTGTTACTGTGTTGCTACTGCTAACACTATATAAATTACTAGTAAACAGAATAAAACGAACAACAGTTAAGATATCCAATATGAAAGATCGCATTCGAGCCACGTATTGGCTTACCTGTCTGTCATGTCTAGACGCAATGCCATGCGTCTCCATGGAGAGGTTGGTGTCCTAAGATGAGCGAACAATGGCCTACTTACTTAGGTTACTGAATACCATACGATCGAATTTCACAATTGCAAAGTGAGTTTAACGATACGCATAAAGATACGAAGAATACTACTACCAGCAGCGGCTTCTTGGACTGAAATGTATTGGTCGTCGATATCCCTTGACGTAAAGCTTGCTAGCGTTTCCGCGCGAGGCGAGCGCTTGCGTAAGCATGACGACCAAGCAGCTCGTATTCATACTGGCGATCCCTGGGAGCAAGCAATATGAGCATACATATCGTGACGTTTTATGATGTACGTCGGCATGTTGTCGGTTTGAGCCGAACAGCACAGTATGCTGCCGGCACAGCGCGGCTGACCGATGCTCATTACGTTGATGAGTACACTTTGTCGTGTATGTATCTTTCCTCTGTACTCTCCTTTTCCTCTGTACTGCGCCGTATTTCTCTTTCTCTCCCGCTCTTTCTCCCCCTACCTCTCTCTGTCACGCATTCCCACTGCCTGTCGCTTCGTTGACTTTCTCCATACCTGTCCTCGCAAGGACAACAATGTACTCTGGTAAAGTCGTCGCGTCTAAACGCTTTTTGAGGCCGATGAAGGGGGTCTTTGTTGTGCCCCCTTTGTGGCATTGGTTCGCTGTCTACGAGGATCGGCGGAGGGCGTTACTGTGACTATGCGTGTGCTATTCGGAGCATTCGGATGAGCGTGGTATTCGTAGAGTTCTTCTCTCTAGGGGGGGGGGGGGGTTGTCCGAACACACATAGTGAATGGCGGCTCCACGAAAGACGCAAGTCTGTGTGCTCCCACGAACGTCGGCAGGCAGAACGATGACGAGATCGAACCGTCGTTTACCGCTGTGTGTTCGAACGTAGAAAAGACTGCTCGGGTCTCTTCTACGTGCAGATTGCCCATTGCCAGCAATGGGCATTGCGACAGTGAAAAACACTCGATAACAGTACGTACATACTGTACGTAGATCTGCTACCACGCAGGCCGCGGCCATAAGAGCGGCGGCCTCTTGAAGTCTCCGTGCTAACAACGCCTTTTTTTTTTTGGCACTACATGCTGCCTGTCATGCTTCAAGTCATTTTGCCCCCTCCCCCCCCCCCCCCCGCCCACGATATTCGAAGAGACCGAATGAGGAAAAGCGTCTGTATGAGAGAAAGTGTGCGAGAGAGGACGACGAGAGGGCAAAGTGAATGCGAAACAGGGAAATAGTCAGGGGTCCATGCGGTTGTTACTACGTCCACTGTGCTCTTACTGCGACAGTATGTAGCGTGGGGCGGCTACCTCCGCGCCCTTAACACACTAACGCATACATCAGATACTGCACAGTGTGGTGGTTATGCATAAAGCTTTCCATGTCAAGGCTGAGGCTGTGGTTCTTGTTGTTAATACTGCTACCGCTGCTGCTGTTGCACGAGGTTCGCTGCATACCGTATAACAACCTATATAGGGTTATTCTATATCAACGAGCTCTCTTGCTCGAAATATGACATATGCTCGTATGCAAGTATAAGAGCGACGCCTATGTGCTTCGCTTGGCTTGACTAGTCTAACACGCTCATATTCTCTGATAGAAACATCTAAAGCGTTGTACCAACCTGTTGGACTATCGGTTTATTAAATGTATTGTGTGTGTGTTTGTGTGTGGTAATATATTTGACTGTATTTGATTGAAAACATAGATTATTGAAGGATATTATTCAATATTGCATATTATTGCACAGAATGAACTGCAGTAAACTATGTTTTCAACGCAAGGTACAGGTTTACATATATGCAGAAGGGGAATGCAGATGTTCCTTTACAAAACAATCAATCATTAAACTTTTGAGTAGGCGCCGAGTGTTAACGTTCGTTTGTAGTGGATAAAATCTCAAGATGTCTAGTCTCCTATGAAAGCTGATTTCGCCTTAGCGCTGCCGCATTAATTTGACCGTGATGAAGAATAAAGACAGTCCTGCTTTTCGATACCGCGATGTTACCTTACCGGTCGACTGTTGAGATCTGAAGACTTCATCAGATTAACACACCAGTCGAGCATTTCAGAGCTAGCATTCCTGCCAGTTAAATATTTGAGTACAGTTGAAGAGGCACGGTAAGTGAACAGATCCGAAACAATCGTAATCTAGTGCTCTGGGCGGCAACAAGACCATGTCAAACCACGTCAGGTTAAAACAAAGAAATCGCATCGTTCTAAGCGACAGAACCATTTTCTAATAGTATGTTTTATCGGCCTGCCTTACTGCAATGCAGTACACAGTATATGAATGCACGGCATAGTAGTAAGGCTGCACATAGAGGAACACTAGAATCCCGCAAGCAAGCATTCTCAGCAATAAAGGCGATCTCGATGTACAATTTTTTGGCATGCTCTGTCTTAATCGTACTGTAAAGTGATTCCTAAGATTGAGACTGTTTCGATACCTAAGATCTAAGGAAAAACACCCCAGGCTTAAGCTGCACATCGCCTACGAGCGTTTCGTCTAAATATGATTGTCCAAGTTAAGACCACAAAGTGGGGAGTGCACACGAAAAGTTTTGCTTTTGACACATTTAGCCGCACGCCAAGGGGATCAAAACGCGAATGCAACTCGTTCTAAACGTGCCAGTGATTGTTTGTAAATAAAGAGAGGTAAGCATGCTATCTCAGAGATATCTCAGACAGCAACGCGGTGTCACTTGCAAAGACTGACCTCATATTTGCATGCAGCTTGGGAACTGCATACAGTACTACAATCAGATATAGCAGAACACAAAATGGATCGAGAACACAACCCAGAGGGACCACAAAATTCAAACAGTCAGTTTCGAGGTGAAAACACCATTTTTGACTTGCAAGTTTCTATTTTTTAGGGATGCTAAAAATCATCTAAGATAGGTCACTAAAACGTTCAGACGACCGCGATTTACAGAAACGATACTAAGTCTTGGCTAGCAGCGCCAAGGTATATACATATGCTCATAACTGAGATTTAACACAATGCTCAAAGGTCTTAGAAATAAAGTGCGACAGTGTGTCAAGGGCCGGTAGTTGGTTTGAATCTGCGCTGGGGCCACACATCCAATGGAACACCCAGAGCGATCTTTACTTCCTGCGGGGAGGTTTTACAGCGAATCGATATACTGAACACGTGTGCCAGCGAAACAGCAATAAGAGGCATCGCTAACTTTAGCACTTTTAAAGGAGTTTCCAAACGAGAATTCTTAAGTGAAAATTCAACTTCATTGCCAGAGACTCGTTGGATAGGGGTCAGTAAATTGAAGGGCAAAAACAATGCCGGAGGAGGGTGTTGCTCTAGAAAATCTAACGATCCGCTAGGTGTTCCAAGCCGGACCGAACGCCCGGTTGAGAAGTGCTTTGCGAGAGCACACCAGTTACTTGCTTTGGTCCGTAAACTATCTTTATAGTCTTAGTTTGCACGTCTTGTTACACGTCTGTTTGATCAATTCGATACGCTGCGCAATCTCTTAAATGTCTACTTGTAGTATTGGACATGCACGGTCCGTATGTTGGCTCTAGATGTAGGTCTACAAAAACATGTATAATTTTTTCTTATTATATTTTTAAAAGACATACGCGCAAGCCTGTCTCGCGTGGTTCGCATATTCTGTAGGTAATGGCACGATCGTCTTTTTATCATTTTGGGAAAAAAAATTGTAATTCATTAAGTCTTCAATTAATGCCGGATAGAGATCTAACAGTTGTAGTGTCTCGATAATACCACATAAATCGATTTTTGGAACTCATGTCATCTGAAAGCCAAAAATTATCAAGATAGGTAGAGGATGATGGACGCATTACTCGATTTAGAGGTGAGATCGACGCCGAAAAACAAAGAAAGTATCCGTTCTAGTCAGCGCTGCTTCTAGGCATGAAATAAGACAAGAAACGTGCTGCATAGAACGTTTATAGTCGGGAATTGCTGATAATCTCTACCGAAAAATCTTTACTTAAATCTACGGATAGTAATAAAATGTCTAACCGTCAAATAAATAAGCGGACTGGTATCATTTGAACATCCGTGTTCGTAAAATGAAAATATGAAGAATAAAACGGCATCGTACACATGAGAGGGAGACGCGGCCGCCAAATTTAGAGGTTTGGCACATTGAATAGATCAATAATTACAATTACGTAACTACTGAGGTTTCAACCACGTTTTGGAGGCCGTAACAGTGCTCCAAGCACTGTTACGACCCAAGTACTCCTGTTGTAAACGTTCAGAGACAATTGCGACGTTGCCAATGCAGACTACGCAGTGACGTGTAGCGACGAAGAGCAGTTGTAAGCTGTTGCCAATAGACTGGGATGGTATATCCATCCACCAACGTTCATGTGTCGCGCCGAGCTCCTAGCGACTCCATTGTGCTCCCGGGACACACCCTGAAGGACACTATCGAACTAAAGAGTAGAGATCGGAACAAAAGCATGAGCTATATAGTGCCGAGTTTTGTCGCTATTCAAACTCTCACTCGTGCATTTACATAGTGTGTTCAAAACGTATCGCGACTTTTGTGTTTTTTCAAAAATTATTCATTTATTCATGAATATCTATTTTGTCCTCTTCAAAGTAATCCCCATGAGATATTATACACTTGTGCCAACGGTTTTTCCAATCTTCGAAGCACTTCAAAAAACCATTTTTTTTAACCTTGTTCAGCTCCTCCTTCGATGCCGTCTTTATCTCGTCAAGCGTAGCGTAACGTCGTCCTTTCATGGGTCTCTTCAGTTTAGGGAACAAGAAAAAGTCACAGGGGGCCAGATCTGGGGAATACGGTGGCTGCGGCATCATTAGTGTGTTGTTTTTGGCCAAAAACTCGCGCACAAGCAACGATGTGTGAGCAGGGGCGTTATCGTGGTGCAAAAGCCAATTTTTGTTCTTCCACAAATCCGGGCGTTTCTGGCGGATTGCTTCGCGCAAATTGCGCATAACTTGCAGGTAATATTCCTTATTGACCGTTCTACCCTGTGGCAAGAACTCATGATGCACCACGCCCCTGCAATCGTTAATCATTAATTTTTTCATCTGTTGTTGAAGTGCTCGGGCGTCCGGCACGCTCTTCGTCGTTCACATCTTCTCGGCCTTCTGAGAACATTTTGTACCACCGATAAACGTTGCTTCGGTCCAAGGTAGCTTCTCCGTATGCCACGGTCAACATTCGGAATGCATCCGCGCACTTAATTTCGTTTTTCACACAAAATTTGATACAGGTTCTTTGATCCATTTTTTTGAATAGGTAAAAATCGAAGACGAACGCGGCTACCCACGCGTGTTAGACGAAGCCGAATACTACTAGTACGTATACCAGTAGGGGTGGGTCCATCAACATAATTAGGGGGTTCCTCTACCCGCCCGCAATATTATTATTATTATTTGGGCGTATTGGTACTTTAGGTTAATACTGGACACGGTAGCCTTAGATTTTGTTTCTGCCGTTCTAGTGTACAACCGGATGATGAGAACAACAACCAACCAAATGAGCCTACTGACTTACTTAAGGCTGAATCTTATGCTGAGTATCGATACAAATTTCGGAGGCCAAAACACTGTGATGGTGTCTCAGAGAATCATGTTTTGCATGTACGTCTTATTTTCGCCTTACTTCAAGTGTGCTTGAATTCTACAATAATAATATAATAATAATAATAATAATAATAATATAATAATAATAATAATAATAATAATAATAATAAGATCCACTTAGACACTAACTATCTAAGTTTTAGATAGTTAGTATCTAAAACTATCTAGAAGCTTACCACATTGCACCCATTACATTAGAGACACTCGGCCCATCAGCACAGGTACAGCAAAACTCCTGCAAGACATCGGAAAAACGAATTGAAGGACGTGTACGGCGATCGACGCGAGGCCATGTTTTTGAGACAGATGATGTCTTTGGCCGTGTGTAGAGGGAACGTGGCTTCCATTATAGGCGCCATGAACTGACAGAAAGCGAACAGAGCAGGATAAACATGATTTAAACGTTCATACCTTACAATTATATTAAGTAAATACTAATAATAATAATAATAACTAAGAATAATAATTATATATAATAATAAATAATAATAATAATAATAATAATAATAATAATAATAATAATAATAATAATAATAATAATAATAATAATAATAATAATAATAATAATGCCAAGCACGCTCGAGCCCAGATTAGGACTTCATGACGACAAAAGACCTGACGGTGTAACAATCCCGCTATGGGCTAACGGCAGATGCTTGGTATGGGATGCTACAGTGTCCTGTACAGTGGCTCCCTCGTATATACGCCAGAGTTCACTAGAGGCGGGATGGATTGCCGAGCACGCAGATAATGGGAAAAACGCAAGTACCAAGAACTGAAGACAAGTTACATCGTAGTGCCAATATCTATGGAAACAATGGGTCCGGTAAGCAAGGGAACCAAGAGATTCATCAGCGAGCTGGGCCAACGGATTACAGATCTCACAGGGAATCGGCGCGAGTTTCTACGGCAACTGCTGTCGCTTGCGGTGTGCCGAGGAAACGCCGGCTGTATTGTCGGTTCCATGGAATGATATTTAGGAGCTAGGAGAAGACAAGGAGTACACGTTCACACCTCACAATTGTAACATTTAAACAATATTAATAAATAAAAAGAAATATATATGATAATAATAATAATAATAATAATAATAATAATAATAATAATAATAATAATAATAATAATAATAATAATAATAATAATAATAATAATAATAATAATAATAATAATAATAATAGTAATAAAAATTTTAATTTTGAACGATCCACGCGTACCTACGTGCGCCACGTGCCTTTGCATGAGGCGCTGATTATGAAATGAGCGAGCAAAATCGAGTCGATCCAACAGAGTATGTATCATGCATGCGTGCATAGAGGTGACGCTATTGTCTCGCCGTCATCCTAAACACCTCTTTGCGACAAGTGATTTTCTCTTTGTTGGAGTGGAACCTCGACATAATCGCAGTAGTAGTAGTAATAGCAGCAGCAATTGAAGTCGTAGCTGTAGTAACATCCCCTTGCGTTTGTCTCCATCCCCACTTCGCTTTAGTTCGTAGGTGATGCGTCCTTTAGTGCGTCCGGGGACAACGGGACTTAGGGAACTGCTGGGAACTCGGCGGGGATGCATGATGGATATACCACCGCAGAGCGCCCTCAGTTTACCAGAACGTCGCGTATTGCTGGCTGTTGCCTGCAGCCGAAACCGACACTGGCTGCTGTGTGGTTGTCTTCTTTGTCAGCCACGCGCAGACCTAGATAGAGATAGGCGCGGATGCAGGTCGGTCGGCCGGCCGTGATTATCGTGTATTGTTGTATTGGCGCTATTGAACGGCTTGCTTGTCGTAGGTTACTGTACTGGCGTGGGTCGGGCTATGAACAATTGAACGTCGGACCCAGTGCCTCTCGACGTCTCTCTCGTTATACCGCGCGTGTACATACAACGCGCGAGGCCTACGATATGCTTTTACCTTTGCTCTCCTTGCCAACTTGCCGTTCAGTCTACCGGAGAACGTGTGATGCTAGATGAAGGATAGAACACGTCAACTGCACGCATAAATCAATTTTGACGTGTTTTCTTCTCTGACAAGATGGGCCGTGCACATGTTACTCTAAACATAATCTCCCGGTTTAATTTGCTACGAAGTGTAATGTGTGACATGCTACACAGGTTCACCGATGCAGCATATAAATCTACAACTTATTGTTCTACTTATTCTCTGTCTCTCTCGTTGCGCTTTTCTATTGTATTCCACGTTGCACTGTTTTTCGTTAGGAACTTCTTTCTTATGCCTGATGTACTTGTTTTGTCAACACTCTTTGTTTGCTAGTTTCCCGTTTGATTTAAAGTACATTGTTCACACTTGAAGAATGCTGCATGTAGTAAACCTAACGGTGTTGGAATGTTCGGCATCGAATGTGCCCATTAGCATTAATAAGCCTCACTGTCGTTATTATTATTATCATCATTATAAGCGATACTGGTGTGCCGTATTACAGGGCTGGCTTTATTGCTTGCATGTTGCGGAGAAGTAAGTAATAACAATAAAGTATTTAAATACCAAAACAACGAGTACCCGCAATAAACAACGCTAACAGTAAATGCAACAAGAACAGTGACAGACAGAACAGCAGCAAAAACCCGAATACAATAACAGCAAGAAGAGCAACAACAACCACAAATTAAACAACAATAAGAACAGCTACAAGAGCTAAATTACAACAACAACAATAACAAGAGCGATAACAACAGCAACAGCGACAACAACAACAACACCACCACCACCACCACCACCAATAACAACAGCGACAACAACAACAACCACAACAATAACAACAAAAACAACAACAGCGTCAACAAAAGCGTCAACAACAACAGTACGATCTGATTGCATAAGCCGACGGATCTTTCATCTGCTGCCTGGGACTTAGTACAATTGGTGCGACGCGTCGCTGCACAATACGCCACTCGCACAACCTTCCGTCTATGCCAAATGTTTACGTAAGCGTATGGCGACGACGCTTAGAAAATCGGGTCTCGATCGAAAGCTGGCGCCGATCTCGTGCGGCCGACTGCGCTCTCTAATGCGATAGATAGATCGACGGCGCTCGTTTACCCGTTATATGGTGGATGCGTGCGTGATCAGCTTCCCAGTCGCTCCGTGTGCAGGTTCGGCACACCAACAAGGCTTGACCAGGTTTCCTACGGACGTAAGCCATACGAACAGCAGCCAGAAAAACGGCTGTCTCTAGTTGTTGAACAACAAGTGAATAAAACGGCAATCTCTAGCTGTTAAACGAACAAGTGAATGACGACGGCCTCATTTAATCGTCTCTATCGAAGGCGAGAAAAGACCTTTCGAATGGAGGGTGCTAACGCTCCCCCCCACATCCCGCCATGTACCTGTCACCTGCGCTCCGTTGAGAGAGAGGCTTGCATGGCAGAGTCAGTGGCGGCAGAGAACGAAGACTGTGCAGCAGTGCTGGTTTGTTTTCTTAATTGAATCGACAAAATAAAAAACAAGCCCGCGTCATTCTACCCATGTTTATTTTATTCCGGAGTGTTCCGGAATAAAATGATCAGCTCTCGTCAAATATTTCCAAAGGAAGATGTAGTCGCACCTTACGTTCCGCACTCCGAAGCGAGCGTCGGCATCTAGCGGGTCATTCATTCAGCAGGTACAGAGTCTACTGTTGGAACAATGATATATTTGGACACAGTGTCGATACAGCGAGCACATTTGCCAGATAGGTAGTGTGGCACTCGCATGTCGCACCGGTGTTTGTCGTGTGGTCGGATTTTAAATGTCTTCCTCATACTATGCCATCTCTTCGAACATTGACCTTTAGGTGTTCCGTAAATAGCCGGTTACTCTGTGCGAGTTTCATTCAGCGATTTCAATGAAAACGTCGACGAGTGGGTGTGTTTGGGAAATTGAAACCATGAAAACGCATCATGAACCTTGTATCCTGTTCTATCGAATGAATGAAATACAACTCCAGTATTGTATGAGTTGCTGCAACTTGAGTCTTACCGTTATTATCCGTTTCGTCGATTGATAGTCAGTACAAGTCTGACAAGTAAAATATGTACATTGCAACCGTACAGCTCTAATTAGCCCGACTGCATTAGCAATAGCACCAGCACTAGTCAGCAATAAAAGCAAACGTTAATTAGAGATGGTGCGTTCATATCAACTGACGACTGAGCGACTGACGACTATGCGCCAAGACATTTGAAGCTTCGTTTCATGCGGAGAGAGACGTGTGAACTTTGCGCGGTTTTACATCTGCAACGATATGCATGAGAATATATGTTGATACGCCGCGGAGAATTGACGCGGAAGCTTCCCGGCCCTCCATTCCTAGTAGTCTTGATTAACGTTTTTTATTCCTTCTTCCAGGACGTCTTCAGCCCACTTTTGTCAAAAGCCCAATAGGCCCTAAAGAGCCAGCGCTAAATAATTGAGAAGATAGAACACGATTTCAGATTAATATCTGGATCTATATCTGTCCCTTTCTTGCGTCAGTCATTGAAGGATTGGATCTGCCTATGGTGTGAAAATCCAACATTTCCTGTTAAAGTTTTAATGCAAACTCTAAAATGTGTTCTATATATACGGTTCAGTCAATCATAAATATACCACATTTTTCCATAATCGTTGCCCAAGGACTCTGTTAATGATTTGCATCCTTTCGGAACTTCTAGTTTTTAGATACATAAAATTATAGGTGTGGATTTTGATACCCTCATCACGCCCGAGGTGTTTTTCCAATAGAGAATTCTGAAGTAAACTAAACAGATGTTAATCTGAGGCAAGGTATGGACTATAATATGGGTAGGGTAACTACCCTATCCAGTAATAAAGTGTTTAAGAAAATACGTGCTTCGCCTCAGAACAACGCAGGTGCTTAGGCGGTTCATAATGTCGCTTTCGGTAGCCTGCCCGGCACGCACATATGGGCACGTTTCACGTACCGGCAGCTAGTTAGCTGTGAGTGAGCCATGCAAAAGTGTCCTCCGTCATTAACTATCTTATTCTCGTGAAGTGTCAACTGTGTCAAACAATCTACAAGAGTTTACTCTGTATTCACGATGAAACGCCGATCCGTCATTATATACATATAAAACTTTAACTTCAATTTTAAGAAAGGTCGGTTCGCAACGACCTCATGCAGCGTGCCACCGCACTCGCCTTAACTCAGTCGCCGGCGGTCGATATTTATATATTTATGTTGATGTTTCTAAAAAGCCAAATGTGTTTGCAAATACTGTGGTAAATTGATATTGATTGCTACCATGCAATAAATGTATATATATATATATATGCATTTTATTGCATGCAGATACCACAATGATTATGATTGATCTTGACGAGAGTTTGTTTTGCCTGTCTGACGTATCTACTACGTCGTGTTCATTGCAGGGTAATGCGGGCATCGAGCAGTCACTGCTCATCGTGGCGACCACGGCGCTCGTGTGTGGCATCGCGCTGCTTGCCGGTGTGGGCGTCACTCAGCGGTGTCATATCGACACGGGCGGCATTCACGACATACTCAGTCACATCCTGGGTGCGCGGCTCGGGGGTGCCGTCTCGCTTGTCTACTGCTTCGGCCAGGTGAGTGCCAGGCATGTCTATGTTCTGGCCACTGGGTTCTGGCCATTATTTGCTCAGCAAGCAGCGAACGTGCTGCAGCGGCAGCTGCAACAGTAACGACCATCGCTCCGGACGAATCGAAAGCGGTGGAACAGATCATTATTCATTTCGAGTCGAGGGTCGCAAGCAAGGATAAATAGAGAACAAGGAAAAGGCAGATGCAGGAAGAGAGGAGGAGGAGGGGAGGGCGAGCAATTGGGAGATTGGGACATTGGAAGTTTCTAATGCGGACCGGAATCCAGCAGACGAGCTTCAGAGCTCCGCATGGTTAGCGACCTAATCAGTCTAGCCCCTGCTGGACAGCTGCAATAGAACGCAATATATTATCATTATTATTGACATCTAATTCCCATGGTAGGATCAAATAAAACTTCAGTATTAGTTATTAATGTAATATAATCAACAATACCGAAAGGTGATGTAATAATAAATAATTAGTTATTGTATTGTTGCTGTTGTTGTTTCTGCTGTTGTTTTTACGGCTGCTGCTGCTGCTGTTGTTGTGACAACTATTCCTAACTAGAACTAACATAACTTTATTTCAGCTTGAGCCAGCGCTTAAAATGCAACACCAAACGCAGGCGCCCGCTTTGCGACACCTGACAACGCACTAATAGCTCGCACGCATCCTTCCCTTGCAATGAAATCGTAGAGCAGTTGGGTGCAAACCGACTGTAACTTATCCGGTGGTCGTAAGGGCATCATCGTAAGACCGTAGAAGAGCCGGACGCTACGTTGCGGATGTCGTATAAGCATGAATCGTAAGCCCCCGACCGTAACTGTCTCAAAATGACCAGCCAGCTTAACTGGGCTACGCTGACAGTGGTTGTAATCGTCGTACTGGGCATAACGTACAATCGTTGTACAAACTACTGCTGTAATAGTAGTCTCCAATCTCATTATCGATATTACTTATCCTGAGACAAAGGATGAATTGTCTCATTAATATAGCGATCCTATCTTGAGAAGGTTGGCTCGACTCGAACGAAGGTGCGTTAGTTTCTCTTCTCAAGTGAGCCTTTAGTGACTGTTACTTTGTCCTCGTTAAGAGGAACGCCCGTTAAATAGCCGGAGTAACTAAGGCGTTGGCCGTCAGATGATCCCTCCGTGCAATGTCGGCATGCAGCATGCAAGCGCCTTAGCACGTGAAGAAACACCAGGAAGCTCATTAAGCTAAATTGTGGCTACGAGCTGGCTTTACGTTGCGACTGTGGAACGAGCTTTAGGCGGGACGATAGTTCTCCGGGTGAGCAATGAATAGGAAGCTATCGCAAGCCACTGAATGGCAGCGTTGCAGCGTCGAGACTAGGAACCTGTCTGAAATTGCTTTTGTCTGAAAAAGATTGACAGAGGAGCTGGCGAGTCAACACAGCGTCGGACCAAGCAGCGGACCCAGATTCCCTAAGGTGTCTGTTACAAGCGACGTCGACGCTTTTTAGGACAGTGACCTTTATTTAACTCGAATAGCCCTATATATATATATATATATGCTTTGGCGACATTTTTTAAGACTTAGCGTATACGAGAGGGAGGGAGAGATTGTGCCTGTTTCTCAAACATTATGAGACGCCCTAAAGGAAAGAGAAACATATGACTATCACGAGTTTGTTTTTTAGCGGATGTTTAACGACAAATGTATAACGTACGTTTATTAGCTTGATTATTATATTATTGATTTTGACGTAACACACGTTGTCCTTTTGTAATAGCATTACAGCATTATTCGACCTTTTCTACGTTGCTAAAAAAAGTCGTGAAACAATTTTTGTTGCATTGATTCTGATTGGAGACCCTAGCCTAACTTGGCTGCGTGCACTTTTCCATACACTCTGTATATGATGAAGATAATCGTTGCGACTAACGAAGTAGCTCCTTTGATATAAACGCGTGACATATGCATAGAGGTATATATATCAAGCAAACAAATCAATTATATATATATATATATACATATATAATATTTTGTTTATTAACACCCGGGCTGGTTATATATACGTATATGACCCTTTAAATGATAAATTTATATTTTTAGCTCCTGTATACACTCTATGAAGTATATACAGATCAACTATTTGCCCTTGATGGTGGGTATTCCGTGTGCGGTGTATGCATTGTCTATACATAGCAACTATCCCATGCTAAAAGTGACAAAATAAATCGCTCCCAAAAGCTGGAGATCTTGTGTCAGCTATCTAACTTATATTGAAACATTTCTAGATGCGAGATTAATATACGCCAATACAGCGCTGGTACAATCGGTACCAGAACCGATGTTTCGGAACTTTTTTCACACTGTCGGCCACATGTGGTGATTTGTTCAGTCGAACGAGCGCCCCAAGGTCTTACTCAATATGGCATATTATGTACTGAATCTGTTTTGCGAAATTTGTGCACAAATTCACAAATGCTGTTCTCACACGGCCGGTTATATAAATCGCAAATTGCGCAAAGAGCTCGGCGGAGATGCCCGTACAAAGTTTCCCATTTCATGATACATTTTCACAATCTCTACGCGTTCTTCCGTTGAGAAACGCTCTATCTTGGATTGGGCAGCCCTGTCATGCTGTGTTTACGACGAAAGCAGACCGCGAAGGCAGAGCTAAGCGTGGAAACTTTTGAAAGATGCCAACTGATTATTCGGACACCCTATACATATGTCATTTTTTAACTCTCTGATAAACATATTCTAGACGCTCGTAATGGGCTAGGTTGCCCGTAACTCGATTACGTCTTAATGTATCTATCGTTATCGTGTTCTCGTTACTGGGTTTGTATAGGCTTTCTCTAGCAAAGGTTTGTAGCAGCTTGGCAATTACAACCACGTCCAACAGATACATCCAGCAAGGTCGGAGCTCGAATGCAATTATCTGTTAATCATGGCGACACCCAGTTTAGAACAGTGCGTTACCCCCCTAAGCTACCGCCGTTACAAAAATGCTAAATGTAGTTTATTACAGAAACGTCATAATCCATTGTTTTTTTTTTTTAACGATGTGTGATTGCTGTTATTTATGAACTGTCATAAAAATACGTTTTGTTACCAAAGAGGTGTACCGAAGGCACACACCACAAACATAACGTGTGTCTCAACCTTGGGGTAACGTATTTTTCCTTTTCTGAACCTCCCATAGAAAAACAATACAAGTATGTGATACGGCGAAGAGTTTGTGGGATACGGGTAGATGGAATACAACGACGTGCTAAGTAGATTTTGAATGGCACTTTAAATGTTTTGGCACGTCTCCTCGACACGAGCTACAATACGAAACAAAAGAGCAAGGGAAAAAAGAGACATCGCAGGGAATAATATTCGAAGTGATTGTATAACCTAGCATGACAACCCTCAGCAGGTAGAAAGAGTGTCGACCGGGAAAAGATCGCTAACGGTGTTCCTGTGTCGCCTCCTGAAAATGGCTCTTTCAGCATTGTTTTGCATTATTCAAGCCCTACGGGGGACAACCTCGAACCCACTACCCCATATACAAGTGCCGTAGATGAGGACTGGCAAGAACAGCACTAGGTAGAGAAAGATCAGGCCATCCACGGGAACTCCAATAAGCCGCATGCAATGGCGGGCTAAAATGGTGACACAGCATTCGGGCTTGATGTAATCTAAATGCGCACGCCAGCTCATGCAGTATACGACAGAAACATTTTGTGGTCTCGGCTAGGGCCAGTTCTCTCCCTGCTAAGGAAAGTTTTTTGCTGGGATGCAGCTTTAGCTGAGGAGCTGCGAATACAATAACGTTCATCATGATCCACTAAAGATAAGATTACATTTCTTAAAGGTTTTAACGACTGTTTCTACTTTTGAAATAAGATGAACGAACTCCAAACACACATTGAGGGCATTGAGCCGAAAAAGCGACCGGCTTGCCTAAGTTCTTCTTCCGGATATTCAGGATAATCCCCATAAAGATTCGACCGACATAACTATTACAGCCCCGATATTTGAGGTTAGGTGGGAGCAAAACTACTCAACTGTGTCACGACTACGGACCGGTTCTGTTTTCCTCATGTTCGTTCTTCAATTTTCATCCTAGGCCACAATGTCACTGCTATTGTCTCAACTGTTCTCAGCGATTCGTACTGCCAGGTTTCGTTGCGCCATCACGAGTTCACCTTTCTCAGTGTTTCTCTTTAGCTTTATAGCGCCTGGCCCCCGGCGTAACCTCAGTGGCGTAGAGGCGTATAGTGGACCCCGCTGCGAAAAGTCTTCTTGGCCTTCCGTTGCAACGGAATACAGCATCTTGGCTGTTTGCCAGCTTTTTGCTGGGTTTGCGGTCACCTCATCAATGTGCATGTTACCGGAGAGAGCCGTGTCCACTGTTTCTCACCCAGCTATTACTTTCATTTTCTACCAATAGTACAACAACAACGACAGAAATTACTACTCTCTCACTCTACTACGACGGCTTCAGCCGTGTCCAGTACACGTGCACTTCAGTAGGTGTGTGCGGCGGTAATGCAATGAGCTTCGCAAAAGTCAACTACCCCCTTCAATGTGTCACCCCACCCATGTGTCAACAGTGGTATAATTGCCTGGTCGAATAAAGTCTTGCTAAAGTGCTCGACGAAGCACTCGTGTTGATCTTCAATCTGTCGGTGTGCTCGTCGACATCTTTGGCGAGATGAAAAGATGAACATCCTTCGCGAGTCCAACATGTTTAAGGTTAAGGCAAGTTCTGGCGTTGCACGTTACGTGAAAGAATATTTCAGTCAGCCTATACTGCGCGGTCCGACAAGTGAATCTGAGAGTATTGAAAAGGCTTGCATTTTGTCATCGGCTGTTGCTCAACCATGCATAACTACGTTTTAAAAGCACAATGAACAAAATCGAATTGCAAGGTTTATTCAATGCAGCACGCCATGCACACGTGCAACTGACGAACACATAGTACAGATTCAGTTTCACATGCGATAAGGCTTGAAACTCGCTTTTGAAATAGGGAGGAAGATATGCTGACACGCCGTGCAAGCTCCGAGACATAAAAGATGCGTCAGAAATAGAGCGCACTCACTCAGCAAGCTACTGTAAATTGTGAGGCTATCGTTTTGATGATTCAAATTTAAGACACAATTTCTGAGACTCGTCATTACTATTGCTACTACTGGTTCTAGTTTTGCAAAGCTAACATTTAAACTTCGCCTTGTTGCACAGGCTGTAAGTTGCGCGCTGCACCTGATGGCATTTGCGGAGTCAATGTGCGATCTTCTTAAGCTGGATGACACTTACATCGAAAAGGCGATCGCGGTTGTCGTACTCATGTGCCTCCTCGGTGAGTACTCGCTCATTTCGATCTAACCGACCTCAATTAGCTAGACTGATGTGAGTAGTTGAGTTAATAGTATTAATGCTTATGCTTGTTTACAGCAAGCGTACGTAAGCAGTTCGGTGATGCAGCTGCGTTTAAACTTAACTTAAACAATTCTACATTTCGATACAGAAATCAATAATCAGTAACTCTGTTTTTCTAAACGTTGAAGCCTATGGTAACGCATTCGCCGCCAATACAGGTGCGCGCATGTATAAGACAGGATTCCAGCAAGATGCTTTATTTTTTTGTTTTAGCCTGGAAGATTATTTATTCAACTTTTTTTTTATATCGAGCGGTAGCAGCTGTCAACCTAGATGCCATTTCGTTGAGCAAAGTAGAACGTGAGCAAGCGTCAGACACAGAATGCAGAAAATTCAAGAATAACCCATAAAGTGCAATGCTCCAAGTATCAAACGAGTGTTTAGGTAAGGCTGTCGAGAATATATATATATGTATATACATACTAATTGGGCTGTTTTTTTGACATAATTAGTTTTCCGTGTAGTATCCGCGCCCTGCTGTGCAAGCGTGACGTGTTGAGCGTCTAGCTACGAAGCTCAATGGACACAATCAGTTAATGCAATGAGCCTTATCCTATGGGAATATCTAAAACCCCTAGGCATTGTTATTGGCCAGTCATCAGCAGTGGTGTACGCTGCATCTTCTCATTGTCCCGGGACACCTGAAAAGAAGTCTTATCGCACAAGCGACATATGTGTGGTTGGTAAGATACAAGCAATTTCCGCTTGTATCAGATATGTTCCCATTCTATCCCGCCCCCGGACGAATAAAACACACGGCATTGATAAAAACAAATATTATACTATTTGGTGTTATTTAACTTTTCATCCCTATAGAAAGCATACTACATAGCTGCTACAAGCATGCTACAGCTGTATGCTGATGACATATACATGCCTATCGGCATTTTATCGGTGTACTCCAGGTGCTATGTATTGAGATTTAAGAGCTTATGCCATTAATTTGTTGATTGATAATAATCAATCGATGATTAATTAATTTGAATTGGAGTTTGGCCCTGGTTTCCTGGGAAAACCGCGAATCTTTGCCCAAGCGCTAGATTTACAGCAGTGCCTTACGTAACTACGTTTAAGAAAAGAAAGTACAGATATAACGACAAAATAGGAACGACTTTAGTTTTAAGACACGACTTGGAACGGGCGTCTCTATTGTTCTAGTCGAATCGGGCATTTCCGCACAGTACCTTGCTAGTCTAGGATAATACGAGAAAAAGAAAAGCAACCTAGTAGACAGCTAATTAGTAGTTCTCTTTGGTTTCGATAATTATATAATATGGTCGTATATATATATATATATATATATATATATATATATATATATAGGGTTAAATACTGTTGTACAAGTTGGAATTGTACGTTAAGTTCGCCCACTGTGTGGGCGTACGTGCGCGAATATGAAAACATGCTAGCCCCCCCCCCCTCTGCCCTAATAAAAGGTTCTACTGCTGCAACCTCGTTAATTACCACTATTGAAGTAGCTACTTCGATCGCTGCACTTCGTCTGCAGGTTAATAAACGGTTAGCACTAATTTCACCCTGATCGATTGCCTCTCCGCATTCTGGACGAGGCATTAACAGACAACCCTATCGGATCGGCTGCCTTGGTCGTGCCCTAGACACGTGTGGGTTGCTAGGGTATATAAATTCCCCTAAACCTCGTTCATGCGTGCGTAGCCAACGAACTGCCCAAAAAAACAGCCACTAGCGTTGAAGTCAGTAGTCTTTGTCCGACATCTCGTAGCCAGATAGGATATACCTGACGCTCCGACTAAAATTGATCCGTCTCGGCCTACAAAGAGAAGCAGGGGAAGTTCGGATTATACGATTGTTTCTTTGCTTCTTAACCTGCAAATAGCGCGTATATCGATAGCCGCTAAGAGAGCACCTGGTGTTGGTTGTTCTAAATAGCGACCACCTGGAACGAGAACCGATACCTTCTGCATCCATGACAATTTGAAAGCCAGAGCTTTGAAATGAGTGAAGTGCTCAGTTTTGAATTTGTAAAACGACTACTTATCATGGGGGTCCAAAGGTACCTGACGTGTTAAGCAAGCTACTCAATATATTTATACGCAGACGTTCTATCTATAGACGGTTCGTGAAAGAGGGTTGCTCGGTAACGGGAATATATGTGGGTATCTAAAATTAGCAGGATTGTAGTCTTAGAAATAAGTCATTTGCCGATTTTAATACGCACACCAATGGTGAGAAAGTTTTTAGCGCTTGTGTAGTATGTTATTGCGCGTTGTTTTTTATAATAGTCCTACAGGTTCTGGCAGAAACCTATCATTATCCAGCTAGTTTCGGCTATTTTTCCTGATCAGCGGAGAGTAAAATGGTGGTAATAATTTGAATTGATAAATCAATGTACAATTATATATATGTTCTGATTCCAGGTATTAATCTAGCAGGAGTGAAATGGGTTGTTCGAATCCAATTCGTCCTCTTGGTTGTTCTGCTTGCCGCGCTATCGGATTTCGGCGTAGGCATATTCATTCAAAAAGATGGTGGTAAGTTCACCCTTAACTCAGCTCGGCATTTAAATTCCGTAGATAATGGCCCTGCCGGCAAATTATTCGTGTTTAAAAATAACTGGATAATTGATTTATGTAATTCTGTTTCATCCTTAGCAAGCGATTCTCCCTATGTTACATAAATAATCATAATACTATTTTTTTGTTGTTCAGCCAATTTTGTCATGATAGTTAACTCGGAAATATTGAGTTTACCTTCAACGCAGAACTACTTTTACTGTAAGGAGAAACTTAAACTTTTTTTAAATGCCTATGCCACTAAACGACGCTTTGGGCTGGGCAAATGGGAGGAACCGTTTGCTATCGAATATATATATATATATATATATTACAGTTGTCAAAACTAAATGATGCTTAACGCTTTTTGCAGAAAGCGGAGTCAGTGGTCTCAACGCAACAACATTTGTTAGAAACTGGAAGTCGTCGTACATGGCTGATCAGAACTGGTTTACAATCTTCGGCGTATTCTTCCCAGCAATGACGGGAGTTTGCGCTGGCATCAACATGAGCTCAGACCTGATGCAGCCCGCCAAAAATATTCCAACGGGAACGTTCTCCGCGATTGGAACGGCTGTGATCATATACATCGCCTTCATCTTTGGTCTGGGTGCTACTTGTGAGCGATGGGCCCTACATGAAAACTACATGATCGCTGAGAAGGTAAATTTGATTTGTTTTGTGGATTTAATATTCCCTCTGTCGAGACATGTGAGACTCCCTGGGGGGAGAGAATGAAGCTTGCTTATTCTCCGGTTGGACCCCTACGCCTTAAGCACATCTTACCGTTGAGCTTCACTCGCCCAGTTATCCAACGAACAGTACTGTGAGTCATTAGAAAAAGTGGCGAGTGCGTAACGGATTATGTGGCCAAGGTCACTCACGGGTTCCCCCATCGGTGCAACATGCTTGTCCCAGTACTGGCGACGCCATCTGTTGATATCATAAGCGCAATCCGTTCTCTTCTGCACCTGCCAAGCTTGGTTTTCTTGTTCATCACTGGAGTTGCCATTTCCTCGGCCAGCTTCCATACTAATGCTCTGCGCGTTAGATGGGTAGAAATTCCTCCTTTTCTGAGGATGTCCCTCTTCTCACGTATGTCTCCCTATTCAAATGACCGCGCTGTAGAATGAGTTTGCCTAAATTGTCTACGACTTGCGAGTCAGGCAGTGTCATGTTTGGGGCCAGTCCCCCTACCCCTCTAACCATTTTGTAAGGCTTCCTAAGATGTACCTTCCATAGCTTGTGTTTTTTGTTGCCAACAGGTAGCCCTTCTTAGGCGAGGGAGCTTGATAGCCCAGGTGAAGGCCCTAACGAGGATGTGGTTCTTCTGGATTTTCAAGAAGTACTTGTGAAAATTGCCTTCTTGGGTTCGGCCTTAAAGATTTCCTCGTACTTGATACAGTAGCGCGTTATGCTTCTTGTAGGCTGCGATTGTCAAGGCTAGCTGCCCATTCAGCTAGAGTTCCCTCTCTAGTCCGCCCGCGGCGCCCCCCATGTTACCGATGCCGCGCTGAAATCCTCCACTACGCCCTTCCCGTTTGTAGCTTTATTTTTCTAATTTTCCTATTTTAATGAGTAAGTCGTTGAGCGCCATCAGACTGCCGTTAGGGGTGCTTTAGCAAAAGCTCGGTCTCCGTTCTTCTAGGGCTTCCACCCATACAAAACCTTACCCGGTTCCACGCCTTGTAGGAAGCTAGCGTTTATAAATATATATATTCTTGGTGATTGCCATGGTTTGATTCGCTTTGGTCATGCCAATAGCTTGGCTTTTCTTCCTGCAGCTGTATCTCCGAGCATGTCATATGTGTATCTCTGCTTCTGCTGCAATTTACGTGTATCGTTTTGATCCTCTTCATCGCCGTTTTTTGAAAGAAGAAGAAATTGTGACTTTACTTACTTATCTGGATGTTAAAAGCATGCCGCCCCTCTAAAGTCGTTTTGTGACTAACCATTGGATGCCCCTTTGAGCGTTCTTTCACTGTTGTTTAGCCGATTTTCCTCTTTGCTGTGCCCTTGATTCACGGGCCTAGAATTCACTCTTTTCTGCCTCCGCCCATGCGGCTTGTTTCTTTTTCTTGAGTAGTTGCGCGTACTGCAGGCAAGCCTATAGTTCTTGGCTCACGGACTTTCTCGTTGCACATGTAGCGCGAGGTGTCAGTATCCTTTCATTCCTTTGCTATGTGTCCTTTCACGCATATATGACATCTCCTACTAGTTGCCTTCTCTTTTTGGCAATCTTGTGTTTTATACCCTATGTTGGAATTAGAATCTATCCTTCAGTCTTGTATAGATGCCCTGATAGGGTGATACTTTTGGCCGCAAGCATCTTCGCGTCCCAGTTTTTCTACAGCACACTTTGAATCTGAGTTGGGTTGATCCATAGGTCCGTTTGGTTTTTCATCAAATTTTTGAAGACACATGTCGTCATAACGGAACGCTTTTATTAAATGCTGCATTGCCCACTTTGTTCAACTATCTAAGTCCATCGTTTAGTTAAGCCCAATATCTCACCAGAAGAAGGCATTCTGGCTTCCAAAGTAATGGTCTATACAGGTTTTAACAACTCCCAAAAAATCCAATTCTTTGCTATTAAGGATCCTAAACAGATGGTAATCCGATAGAGCAAGGTCAAAACTATACGCAGGATGTGGCAAAATATCCCATTCAAATTCCATTGACTTCTTGGTAGTGAGCAAATATGCGTACGGCCTTACGTTGTCGTGGTGAAAAGTCACTCCTCGTCCATTCGCCAATTCCGGCCGCTTATAAAAGATCACCCCTGTGCACTCCATCGAACACTTAACATCACTTTCCTTGTATGGGATCCGAGCTTGTTCAGCGTGAGTTAGAAATTCGAAAGAATTCCACGGTATAATACAGCGCAGGTCTGCTCTTACCGCCATTTAAACAAACAAATCTCTCCTAACAGTTCTCGTCTTTCCACGGGTTTGCGCAGTGCGGCGCACGCAATTTTCGGAACGAACTTATGGAACAACTTAATATATATATATATATATATAGGTTTATCCATAAGGATTTTTGCACCTATTTTTGAAGTAACATGTCGTTACAACGGAAAGCTTTTATTGAATGCTGTGCGCGTGCGGAATCCATACATCCAACTTTCTGACGAATCCCTCGGACAGTTTCCATGAGTTTGAGTCGAGCCCAGTGGCGTGGTGGCATGCGTCTGCGCCTCGCGACCGGAGGAGACACATAGGTGCGCGGGTTCGAGCCCCACCGTTGCACATTTGTATTTATGGGGGTCTGTCTATGAAGCAATGCGGAGGGCAGTCCCATGGACGTTAAATCTTGGCTGAGAGTCAGCCCCGAAAGGATATTCGAATAAATTCCACGCTATAATACAACGCAGGTTTGCCCTTTCCGCTATGTAAACAAACATGTTCTTTCTCTCCCAACAGTTTTCGTCCTCCCCCGGCTTTGCGCAGTGCGGATATTGTTTTGTTCTGAAGATGGCAGTTCGGGAGTTTTGCTAGAAAGAAAAACTTTAAGGTTCCAGACGTTTTCTGAATATAGATTGCACCAGCGACCAGCGTCGCTCTGTCTCCGCTATCTCTGCGGAAACGTCTCCACCGCTCGCGTCAGCTGAGCTCATTTCCCCTAGCCCCTCCGCCTAATCCCTAGATTCAATTAGGCTTTTCATTCATTTGTGCACGTGTTTTGTCTCAGCCTAAGCTACATGCCAGCTACTCTATCCGGCAGCGTTAGCGCTGCCTACTCAAAACCAGATCCATTTCTGGCCGGGCGAGCCTTTTGGACGTCACCAGCCGCGGCAGGGCTCTCAGAAGCCACGCCACGCAGAACAAATATGTTCGAGATGAGTCATCAGAAGTGAGCTAGTGAGGCGGCTCGATTTAATGAAGCATCAAGCTGTTGTAGCCGTCTCGACAATTAGTGATATGCTTGGCGCTTGGCGTTAAGGTTTGCCTTATAAGCTTTTGCGTGATATTGGTGCAACGCTCGCGATTACCGCGCGAGGTGATGCACTGGTAAAACACTGCAACATATGCTAGATCGTTTGTGATAGTAGCTGGCGAAATGGCAGTACTTCGTTTGCCTAATTCACAAGAGCAGCGATAATAACTGGAGACGTGCTGATGACGTCTGAAAAGACTAAGGAGCCATTTCCGCTTCCTGTGATTACGTTCGGCTGATGACGGTTTGGGCTTTGTAGATGCTACCATATGTACCTTCTGATTGTCCGCATACTTAAATTCCTTACCGCGACACCGGTGCTCGTATTCGGGTTCTCACTACAAGCTTGCCTCGACCTCATTGTCGTCCAGTTTCGATTTCGCATGCCTACCTCTACGCACAGGTCATGCTGGTCGGACTGTGCATAAATTACGGCGATGCCTAATTGTGTACGGCCTCAGTTTCCGGCACGTAACCTGCGCAGCAGTAGCCTCTAGCGGGCGAGGCTTTATATACGAACGGCCACTCCACAATCCCCATCTAATCCATCCTTATGGCATCTCCGCACTCAGCGTAGACAGTTAGTTCCACGCAACGGGGTGCCAAGCCTCTCCGATATACGACCTACTATTTGCAGGAGGAAGTGTTACACTCGACACTTTCTCACTCCGAATAGCGACGCTAGTGACGTTAGGAAACGTTCGTATACGCAAGCGAGACAGCAGAGGCAGTAAACAAGAAAACTAACAACAAAAAAACGTACAGCTATCGTGAAATAGCATTGCGGTGAAAGGGAAGAACGTGCTACCGAGATACAAAGTATAGACGAATATATATGTAGATACAGTGGCTCGTGTCGCCACGAATACGACTCTAACACTTCTTGTTGTTGGTTTGGTGCACGCAGGTATCTGCCATTGGGGTGCTCTTTCTCTGCGGACTGTACATTTCCTCAATGTCGTCAAGCCTTGGCTCCCTATACGCTACACCACGCATTCTACAACGGATGGCTATCGACGGCATTCTGCCCGGATCGTTGCACCTATCGGAGGGGGTAAATTAATCACTGACTATTTTGCTAGGTATTTCATTTGTTTGTGCAGGTGCTTTGTTTTTCCGTGTTTTAATGTCGTTAATTACTGTATCCCGGTAATGCCAATAATGCCGTCAGTGATTGAGCCTCACTACTACAAACTGCAACAAACAACGCGGCCGTACACCTGGTACTCGAATTCAAAGCAAATAAAAAAATCAGCCTTTTTCTAATGAAAACCTTCACACACCTGTCTCTAACGTAATGAAAACCTGGGAAATACGTGCGCATGCAAACATGCGTTAGCTCACATGTTGTCCCATACGAATGATGAGGCGGACCATAAAAGAATAATACAATTATATATTATTAATATATAATATGTGTTTATATTTTATTATTATTATTATGAATAATATTGGCTACTCCTATGTGCTAAAATTGTAAGTTTTGATTATATATATATATATATATATATATTGTTGCCATGATTACAACTACTGGTACAGATGCTATACTTCCAAAATTGAGCTTGAATTCTGTCTGTGTTTAATACCTGTGACAAGCAGAAAGGGCCGAACAAGGTTCCGGCTTGCGCAATGCTCCTGTTTTCCCTGGTCACCCTGGGCCTTGTGCTGGCTGGCGACATTAATCGACTAGCGCCCATTGTCACCATACCATTCCTGATCACGTACGCCTCGGTTGAGTACGCCTACTTCAATATGGCTGTCACTTATCGCATTCAGGTGAGACTCAACTTTATATCTATAGTTATAGATAAATATATATATATATATATATTTCACGTTCATAAAAGTTGTTATTGTTTCGTTTTATATGTATATATATATATATATATATATATATATATTAGATGCTTAGAAATATACAAGTATGTTAAGAACGTTACGGATGTTTCAAAATGTGCACGTCTTTACACACAAATTTACTTCATATCCCCTTAACATGATGTATTGCAAACAATCAGTCACTTCTCCCAACTTCGTTTTTGCAGGAGAAGCTTTCTGTTCTGTGAAAGAAATGTTGCATCCGCTTTCAAAGATGCGAACTTTTCCAGCTTACAGATTATTGAGCATGACTACGGAGACAATAATGGTTACAAGTACGATAACCTACATTTTTCGGGCTGACTCTCAGCCAACATCTAACGTCCACAGAATTGCCTTCGCATTGCTTCGTAGAACGGACTTTATAAGTGTCTGTGGCCTCCCATCTTTAGTTCCCACGGTGGCCATCTTTAATTGTTCCAACGAAGGTTCCTCCTTTGCCACTTAAGCCCCAGTAGCAATCATGGGTCACAACGGTGACCATTTAGCAGCAACAATGGTCACAACAAAACATAATTGTTCTCGACGACGCCTACACGCATCTGGTTTCACTCTATCCAGTCCGTTCTCTCGGAAGCCGGCTGTCATATATACTTGTACGTACACACATATGGGTTACACTAGCTTGGCGATGGCGAGCAAACAGCGCAGTGCATGTAAACAAGGCCCAATATGTTGGCTTAACTCAGTGTGAGAGGGGCTCTTTTGCAGAGCTTAGAAATGGTTCTCAACGTGCTGAGTCCCACGTGCTGACAACGGTTGTAGAATCACCCCCAAGTTCCCCTGCAATTTTACGGTAGTTGCAACTGTTGAACAAAGCCGATCTTCAGGCATGGAACCTCTGAGAGCATTGAAGGTTTTCCGGGCCCTAAGTCAGTGCCCAAATTGAAAGTTTTCACTACGAAACGTTTAGAACTGTACGCGCTTGGCGTATTCAATAACCACACTACTTCTACGAAAGTAGCGCAATCATATTGTCACGAATCTCGGGGCAGCTCGGGCACGTTTTCGTATTGTGTGATTTCTTTGACTAAGGATGTCACAAAACGGACACGTCTTTTAGCACCATGTTAGACCACCAACTGGTCAGTTCGGTAGGGCCTGGTCTATCCTCCAGGGAACGAGACTATCGCTATATGTATATTACGCACGCGCGTGGATCTATTGCAGCGCATCTACGTGCATCCAGTCGACGATCTCTCACTCCCACCATTTGAACCCCTCTCGCTGTCAAGACAGGCGGTCGGGGAACCTCGGCGGAACTAATTTAATGGCACAACCGCGTTGAAACGTTCATTTTCCCTTTTATGAAGACCTTTCTTCCCTTTGTGTTACCGAGCCCACGGTTTTATTCTGTTATCCGCCTGCCTGCCTGTCAGGTCGCTGATAAAGGCAAAGGCGGTGTTGATAGTGATGGTAACGAGGCTAATGATAATATTCCCCGCGGTGATATTGCTGCATCCAACATTGAAAACAACAACAGCAACAGAAGCAAAAACAACCACATCGACTACTAGTACACTGCCAGTATTACGAGATTAAAGCAAATCAAAATAATATATATATATATATATATACATGGTGTCCGGATTTTTGCCACTGAAATGGGGAGCAGAGAATGTTTCGTATAGGAGTGAGGTGATTTTATAATGACTTTTTAAAGCTGTGATGATAGGGTGGCTGTCCGACATAAGTTCACAAAATAGATCAATTGTGAGAGAACGCATTGCTCAATTGAAAACAATTAGAAATTGTCTGATTTGTACCTTAGCTGGAGCAGAAAGTTTTGTGATATAACGAATAGTTCGCAACATTATATAATTATTATAAAGAGAGAGCTAAAAAAGTATATATATATATATATATATATATATATATATATTTCCTGCTCTAGCTACGATCGGAATGCGCCTGTATGCGTGTCGCCTGTATGTTTTTCGATTCAGTGTTAATGAATGCGTATAATGTGTTTCCTCGCAATCGTGCATTTTATAAACCTATGTCGGACAGCCACCCTAAACATTAATAAATTGAATTTGTTGTTTATTAATTAATATTTAGTTTATGCACATATGCTACAGCTCTCCTACACCGCTTTCATCAGCGATATTGCTTTTGTACAATGTTGGAGATGATACAGATCACAAGATTTTCCGCATAACTTACGTTTACACTCGGTTGTTATTCCATGCAACCTATTTCGTATACATGTCCGAGGTTCATAAAAACGCCAATTCACATGCACAAACTCATATTCCCATTTAGCAAGATGATTCTTAAAGGCTTCCGTTTTCGATAAAGCATAAGCTGTTCTGAGATCCTCCGCAAAGAGTAGTGTTGAAGCCAACAGATAGATACGCCGGTTTAGGCTAGTGCGGCGAACTACTAGAACTATTTTTAGAAATCTGGCTTTGTCTGGATTTTGTCAAGCACTTCCAAGTTTGCTTTCTATAAGTGTGGCCATATAACATGTATCCCGTAGGCAGCGGTCGGTGCAATCTTTAAATTAAAATAGTTGAGAGCGACATTCAGCGACAATTGATGAGGCTCTAGGATATTGTAAAGCGATAGAATACCCTTACGAGCTCTTACCTCGATACGTTTTGTAAAATGTTATCCCTACGTTAAAAAGACTACTCCAAGATATGATAATTGTAGAACAAAATCTATTGGCTCTAAGCTCAAGCGTATTTCATATTTTTCAACAAGTCTACCTTCGCCGCGAAACTTCATCGTTTTAGTTTTTGATACATTTATCACAACAGCGTTAAGGTCAACAAAGTTTTGCGGTGAAGCAAGCGATTGCTGCAGGTGAAATCGAATCCGGGAGTAGACGACAAGGTCATCAGCGTACATAAGTGTACTAACATGCGAGTGTCGACGATGGATTTTGTCCTACAGATCGCTCACCAATATTGAGAATATGAGCGTGCTAAGATTATCGCCTGTGTAACTCCTGTAGTCTGATTAATTGGGGGTGTGTTCAGTTACCCCGCCGTCGATGACTACAGACCCCTCCTGCAGCAAAGCTTGCAATAACTATAGTATTACCGCTGGAACATCACATAGCGCTAATTGCTATACGATTATTTTTCGTGACGCAGTATCAGAAGCCGACTTAAAGTTTACGAAAACAGCAAAGAGAAGGTTACGTTTTACTTAAAGGGCCATTTTAATAATATTGGGAAAAACAGCGCACGCCGTCATCGGCGATCTCCTTTGCCAAAAACAGTGCTGCTGCTCTGGCAAGCACTCAGTACGTTAAAAATCTTCTAGTCGTCGCACTACCAATACAGATAGTACTTTGTAAATAACGCTTTTCTTTGCTGTACCACGGCACGACGAAGGTGTTAAAGGATCTCCTTTAAGTAACAGCTTAGAAAACTTTTCATTTCACTCATACACGGAACATTTGCGCTCCCCTTCTCAATTGGCAAAAAATATTTTCTTACCGAATTTGACTATATCCCAGAGTTTAAAACGAGATTATCCGGACACCATATATATCCTAAGCTAAGCACTTGCTGTCAGACAATAATAGCATGGCCACGCCATCAGGTCTCCTGTCGTTGTCCCGTCCGAGGCCCCGTGGTTTTAGTTTTACTGGCAACCTTGTCTTTTTAAGGGCTTTCTTAATAATTCATTTAACCCTATGTGCCGTAAAATTCTTCCAGAGGTTCTTGGGTTCCAGGATCCGTATATTGAAGCTATTATCCTGATAGCGACAGCCATGCGGAAAGTATTGCAGTTGGGTCTAGCACGGTGCCTAAATGTGGACTTTAAGCCAACCTCCACTAAAAACATCTTGGACGGCTCTAAAACCCGCCTTTCCACGGCGTGTAAACAAAGATATATTTTACGCTTAATTATGTTATAGTACGCTAAGATAAATTTACTAGCAAATCTGCTACTATATCCGTCTAGTCTGTGCTGATGTAGATGCACTTTTAAATAACCGGGGTCCAAATTTATCCTGATTTTGCATTCAGCTTCCAGCTTATGTTTGTGAATTAGTTGTTGCTTGTCGTGGCTTACCAATGATTCTGAAAGAGATCCGAACTGATTCAACAAAGCAGCGTAACATACTGGAGCCAGGTTTATTACACTTCTTAAACTGAGTCCACCCTCGTTGAGAGATAACCATGAGAGTAGCCGATGACAAATGTCGTGCAGTTGGTGGAAACGTGACTGGTATCGGCGTTCTCGGCAATAATAAATTCAGCTCATTAATTAGTTAATAAACAAAAAATGTGTGGTTTTTATTTTATACCTTTCATTTGTGTCTCGATCCTTAGTCAATCGTGGACGCGCACATGACAACTATTCATTAGTTTTATTACAATATTAATTTGTTTAGGGTTACAGGGATTGTGATTAACTAACTACACTAGGGCTTATGAAGAGCGCTCCAGTCGAGCTTATCCTCGAGACAGCCTTTCATTGTGACAAGTATTAGTAGTACTATGTCATTAGCTATCTAGCGTTTGTAATACAAAGACATCGGCATAACGAGGCAATCGCGCTTTTTCGTCGAGCTGAATTTTGGATAGAATGTGTATCACACACTGTTTATTTACGTAGGGTTTACCGCTAGAAATAAGGTAGTTAAAGCTGAACTAGAAACAGACAACACCTTTCTAGCCTGAACAAGCCAACGACAAACGCCGTCGTTCAACATGAAACGTAGCAGCGACGCGGCGCGGGGATAGACGCTATGCATGCCGTGTAACGCCGATGTTAATAAATCCATGAATACAAACTGTGAGCAGTGAATGCTAAGAAGGACATAATTAATTATGTATACAAGGCTGCCCCGTACATTCCAGGCGGGTCGGCAGGCGAGGGGAAGCGTCCTAAAATAACTTTGTCGCGGGTGATTGCCTTGTCTCCGCACCCCCATTTGATCTGCCTTAGGCTCGTCTCCCTTTTTGCAAATTGCCTTGTCCTACGACGAAGAAATTAGCGGTGCAACAACTTCAAACTGACTGAACGACAGTTCAGGCCGTTACCTATCACATATATCTTGTCCTCCCCGCAATGATAGGTTCCTGTTGACGTTTAAGGGGCTCATTAATTATTGTTGTGTTCCAAATGTAGCCAATATACACAATGATTAAAGGAACAACTGTCTGCTGCTGCTGCTGTAACCGGACTTACTCCAAGTATATTTTCTACATAATACATGAAATATTTTACTTAGATGATTGTATTTTTAACATGCCACACTCATTATATACAAATGAAAAATAGACGTTAAACTTCCTATTAAAATATTGTTTTGCGTAATCATGTCTTTTGTTTATAATCACAAGTGCGCTTTGTTCTTGACACAGCACAGAATTGCATCGGAAAATAACATAAATTAACACACCGAAACAAACAAAGCTGAAATACTAAAATACTGTCAAACACTTTTACAGAAGGAACGCCGGGTGAAACTGGAACAGCGGCCCGCGCTTCCCTCAAACCGACAGTACGCGGCAGAGGTAGCCACTCCCTTGGCGGGCAGCCCAACTCATCAATATGGGCCGGCTGGACCTGACATCACGGTACGTCTATGGCTGCACGAAAATGATCTCTCACCGAATTTTGTTGAGTTACCAGTTTACTCTGTTGACAACCCACTATGGAGAGGGGTGGGCTTTGCATGCAGGCGAATGCCAACTCACTTGATATAAGACGGCGTTTATCGAATTTAGCATACACTAGATTTCCAGGCTTGAAACAGATCTGATGACTTTCTGCGCATGTGGCAGGAATTTTTGCCCTTCTTGCTGTCGCAACGCTATATGCACAGGGTGTGAGGTATCCGTATGCCATAACAGCTTTGAGCTAACAGCCTATGATTCCCAATGATTGTCCACTTGATAAAAAAAAAAGAAACACTAACGTCGTTTCACCCAGGGCTGCCACTTAAATTCGATCAGTTTTTCCCAATACTATAATATATAAAACTCTGAATATTAAGTCAAGTTTTTTCCTCATTCTTGGTAATTGGTCTATGAATGTTGCGCACGCATTCTTCCAACAAAAAATGAAAGGATATCCGTCTCCCGCCGATTAGCAAGCTTGTGTCAGCACGCACGCATTCTTCAGTGTACGCGATACGTGCCACTCCAGTTGTTCTCCTAGGTGTTTGTTCTCCAAACCACTTTCGACCGGCATGCCGATGTAATCGATTAAGAAAAGGATCGTCGGTCTGTTGCAGGGAGCTTCGCGGGCCGCAGGTGGCGCTTCCACAACGGGTGGAGGCGGTGACCTCGAGAGGTTATTCCCCGAGCGCGTGACGGTCGTGCGAACGCGCTCCCGGGCATCGTCGTCATCCACGTCATCGCCGATTACCTCACCCGGCCACTCGTCTCTGCGATCGGCTCACGACGAAGGTTCGGCACTCATTGCACCCGAAACCAAAGGTACGGCCCTAGAACTGGACGAACAGACAAAATCATAACGTTGTAACGTATCAACGACGATAATTGTAAACCGTACGACTATTCAAGCTATTGATTGTCATATATATATATATATATATATATATATATATATATCTATCTCTCTCTATATATATATATTCATCAAACATTAAAAAAAGGCAAGTTTAACGTTTTTTGTTTGCATTTTGCGTTAAGGTAGCAATCCAAGTGTCTCTGGTGACCAAGAGAATTAAATCACTACTAATTTACCTTACAGCAACGACGTAAACAAGTGAAAACATAATAGTTAAATTTTTCCTAATGACGGCAACAGTGACGCTGCTGATAACATGAGTACAATTGGGGATCTTACAGTGGCACGAACGCCTTTATCGGAAATTGCAAGGAAGCCGGATACGTGGTATTTTCATCTGTTCAACAAGTGGATTGCACTCTTGGGGGTAAGTGGCGTACGAGTCGCCAATCAACGTAAACTGAATTATATTATCTTCTAGGAAAGAACTTGGATCTCTGCCAGTGAAGCTTTTGCTATAGACTAATCTTATACATGAGCCTAACAGTAACGCCAGCATGCAAAGTTGCCCTTCAATAGGCAGTTGTTCGTCGCTGGCACGAAGGGTTCGTGTAGACGGGGAGGTACTATAGAGAGGGTAAAGTCATGTTGTTTTAACGCTGTTGGGTGACCGTATGTCTGTTGACCGTCGTTACAGGCTATTCTAAAGCTGACGATAATGTTCCTCGTCGAATGGCGCTATTCGGTCATCAGCCTGGTCGCTATTTCGCTGCTCGCACTCTACATCGGCAAGAGCAAACCGCTCAGCCACTCTGGCATTTCGGAATGGAGTCTTCATACGGCTACGAAAAACTCGCTGCTCAAGTGTCTCGGGTGGGTTTACAAATGCAGATAACTCAAGCGTTTCTCTCTCGTCCTGTATCCATATATATATATATATATATATATATATATAGATGATGTCGATTATAATTCACTACGGCATTCACCTTGTCTAAATGGGAAACCACGACGGATCGATCCTACCGGCCTGGTTCTGCCTGAACGAATTATTTCGTCCACCACCGGACTGCATCAGAGGGATTTCTTAGCATCACTTTTGTTTTGCCTGGGTAACAAAGATATGGTAGATTTCTTCAGGGGGGTGCTAAACCTCTGGTATTTCGACGATGGTCTATTTTAAATAAAATGTATTCCATATGGAATCATTTCGAGACGTTTTGCCCAGCTGCACTCTGTAGCGACTAAGCCTCTCGGTTTGCCCCGAAAAGCTCGCAGCAGCAATCAAGCGCTGAAGATCAAAGTTGGATTATGCCGCCGTTCGACTGCCTCTTCTGGGAGTTAATTGGGGACTTTTTTATTATTCAGGTCCTCGTTCTCGTTCTCAAAACTCACAAACCTTTCTTAAGGAGTTGACCTATTTAATTGAGCCGACTGCAAACGCTTACTGAAGTGCCATTTTACTCGACAAAGTGCATGCCGTGCAAAGGGCCAAGATCCGGTACTCCGCATCCGCTAAGGATTCAGGCGCCCTGTTAGACGCGCTTTCCTATGCCCCCATTGATATCCTTCGTAATAACTAGACGTCGTAGGCAAGATGCCTATGACTAGAAGCAGACGTAGTCGTATGAGTGACACAGATGACACCCTCATTGGTGTCAATGTAGTTATTTCGACGACAATCTGAGATATCACGACCTATCGTGTATCATCGGCACAGGCCGAAGCCCTAGACGTACCGCTATTAATGAAACCTCCAGCAGAGAGAGCCCCGAGATCATAAAGTCTTGCGTGGATTGCCAAACCGCCCGGCCTCTGCTGGGATGACGGCAAGAGTCTAGACGGGATGATACTTAAACCCTTTAATTGAGGTGAAATGCTAGTCTGGGATGCAACCGTTACCAGCTCCCCGTCTTCTTCTATGGTCGGTGACAACGCAGCCGAAGCTGGCTACGCAGCCCACCTTGCGGAGATCAGTGAGCTAAGCAAATACTCATCAATCGGGTATCCCCACGCATTCTGCTCTCTCACGTTTGAAACCTGCTGCTGGCGTTCGGACTAGGCAGTTAATCCGCAAAGTTGGCACCTTTTTTTGGCTTAACCTATTATCCGGTAATGGCAGATCGTCGTCCTTCTTTGAAGAAGGTCTGAATCTTAACATACAACGTAGAAACGACGCCTCAGTTCGGGGCACACTTGTGAAGTGTTTTTTGGCTTAAACAAAACAAACACACTATAGTCACCACACACACTGGCTAGGCGTATATATATATATATATATATATATATATATATGTGTGTTTGAACAACGATTAAAATTGGTATATAAAAAATCTAACCCAACATTTTACGCGTTGTTCATAATGTATCTATCCGGCGCTTATTATCCAGAAATAGAGTGTGGTTGACCTATAGGGTTTACAATAAAATCTTGATGCTTGTTTGTACCGCGCTCTTTATCTGTTGTCAACTTTGGTCAATGGCTCTGTATGGGAGCAGCCACAAGACAGCTTCTTCCGAACAGATCGTAGTATCTCCACCCCATCCCGGGGGCCAGTTTACCTCTTCGCAGCTCAACTATGACGGCGACGACTACGCTAGTCGAAAAAGGTAACCTTTGAAAATTGTTAAGGTTATGATATAAACGTTTATTTGGTAATTTTGTTAATAAAGTTTGCCTAGTATTACAATAATATCGCGCCATTTTTGTCTGATCTCCATGCCGGCTCCCAGAGTCAGTTTGAAATTACAAAAAACAAATAGAAACAAATTGTAGGCATATTTTTTATGCATACTTGTACATATTAATGAATCACTCGGTTGAGGGTGTGGGGATATACGTTTGCTGGAATAGATATATATATACATTACTGGTTAGTGTGGGACTTTCAATTCCACTGAGCATGTATTACCCCTAATTAGCAGCGATAGCAAAGCGTTGCTTCAAAACCCTGAGAGCGGCGTCTTTGCGTTTACTCACTTCTTTAGTTCATAATCCGCTCCCAAGCAACGTAGTGCGTTCACATGAGGGCAAGACAACCCGCAACCCTTGCTGTGGATGAGCGTCAAGGCTCGCGGTAGCTGAGAAGCCTGACACATCCGATTTCTCGGTCCCCGACCTCTTGCTCTCAACTAGCCTCCGCGGGGTGTCGAGACCACGGGCCCAGGGACCGGATTAAAGTAGCGGATTAAAGATAGTGTAAACACTATTTTAATACAGATGATATAGTCATTTGTTTTGTTTTTCTTTTTACAAGCTGTTTACGGGACACCCAATATTTAAGCGCATTTCACATAAATCAGGCTTAATTACAATAAACTGCACTTTGATAAAACACGTTTTAGTATTGTTGATAGTCATTTGATTGTTCGCGCACATTTTACTCTTGTAAATCTCTCTAATGGCGCTAAATCTCAAGATCATGTAGGCTAATGAATGCTTCCGTTACGCGATATTACCTGCCCGGGACATTTCATCCTTAAAAGCACATTTTCCTCATCGGCTGTATGGCTTGCGACACCATCCTGTCGGAGCCAGTGTTCGCATCGATTCTGTCCAAAATCGGTTGCAATAAAGCTAGCCATTTGCCGTGAAGTGAAAAATATTCAGTCCAATAATACATTTGAACCAGAGTCACACCAAACTGTCACATATGGCACCTGTAACGGCTCTTCGTGTGAAGGTTTTCCGTCGTCGAGGTGTGACAGTTTCGTTTACTCGCACTTCCATTTAAATAAAAAGGAACTTCGTCGGAGACAAAATAATGTCTTTCACAAAGTTGGCGTCAGGTTGCATCACCTCAGAAGCCCTTTTTTTTGTGGGAGGTTTCGGGAATGCATGATGCACATGCGCCACTAGCAGCTTGCGTGACTAGTGTGAGACTCGCAAACCAACTAAACCCGGATTCCTCCCCACCCCCCTAGGCTCGGTATTACTTTGGCATTACATCGAAACCGTGGGAGAGGCGTCTCTGCCGTTCTCCTTTAATCAGCTCTATCCCTGACTATCATCCCGCATGTCTACCTGCGGTTGGATAGGGGGATGCCATTTTGTAATCCGTTCTGTGAGGGTGCGTCGAGACCATGAGGGCCTGGCTGCTCCCCACCCCATCCCCCCTTCCTCGGCTCCTCGTCTCGACCACTCTCCCGAGAGACCCGCTCAAACCTCTCCCGCCTGGCCGTTTCCTTGGCTGTCTTGAGTGTCAAAACAGCGTCGAACAAGTTCGTCGCCTCCCTCCATGCCTCCGCCGAAGTCATCATATGGGCGACCACCTCCTTGATGGGTCGGCATCTCACAGCGGTTGGTGCTGCGTCCCGTGCTTCCCTGAGAGCATCACACCGCAGAACAGTATGCTCTACGTTGTCCGTTTTTCCAGAGTCGCACAGTACGCAAGTATCGCTGATGGCCTTCTTGATCCTTGACAGGTAGCTCTGGAACTGGCCGTGTCCGGTCAGAACCTGAGTCGTCCAGTAGGAAAGCTCCCCGTGTCGGCGGTCATACCATACCCTGAGGTCCGGTATCAGACTCTTGGTCCAGCTCCCTGTGGTCACACCGGGTCTTACCTGCGCCCATTCCTCATGCCAGGCCGATATGGTGGCACTCCTGGCCCTGGTGAGACCCAGACCTTCGTCTAGATACATTTTACTTCGTTCAGCCACTAGGAGGTCCCATGGCAGCATTTTGGCTAGAACCAGAAGAGCTTCGGTCGAGACTGTTCGATACACCCGGCTTACCCTGATTGCCAGCGTTCGTTGGATCGACCTTAGTGCCCCCCTATTTTTCGCCGTCCGCATTGCCATGTTCCCCCAGACTGGGGCTGCGTATAGCGCCGTTGATTCGCCCACCGAGGCCAGGAGCCTTCTTTTCACCTCAGCCACCCCACCGACCCTAGGCATGATCCGCGCCAGGTTCAGGGAGACCCTTTGGGCCTTTTCGGCTACGTACTTAACGTGTGCCGATCCGGTCAGTCCAGTGTCTAGCATGACCCCAAGGTACTTTACCTTCTTTCTGATTTCTATCGGGTGGCCCGCCATCACGAGGTTAATGCCGGTCGTCCTCTTTCTGCCTGTTAGGTACATCGCCTCCGTCTTGTCACCTCAGAAGCCCAATTGGCTACGTTAGACCCTGATAGTCCGTAGGATTGAGCTCTTGCGTCAGCTGAATCTTATATGAATACATTGCTAGATCCGACCCCAAAATACACCAGAACTTGGCATACCTACCCTGTCTTGTTTATGAGAAGAGATCGCGGAGAGGGCAGAGCTAAATGCAAGAACGTTTGAAATGTGTTAGCTTATGCCAGATTGTTCAAACAACTTTTATATATATATATATATATATATATATATATATATATATATATATATATATATATACTTAATTTATTCGCGTCTGGTTCTCATTCGGGTTTTCGTTACAGATATCACCAAACAACGACAGTTCAGCCAGCTCATCATTATCAAGACTTTGACGGGAATTAACGCCGAACAACTACGGTCGCCGTGGTGCTGCATGACACCAAATAGTGTGGCCACCGCAAGACAATTTTTGGCTTCAACCAGTAGTTTTAATCATAGCACTGCGTTGGAGAATTAAAGAGCAAATGACATTCTCATCATAAGACACACCTTGTTGAGATATTACCGGAACAACTAGATAGGACACAATAAGTGAACCATGCACACAAAGACCGTCTTGTGAGAAAATAATTATATAATATATTATATATATATATATATATATGAAAAGAGAACTATGACTATCACAGAATGCGTGACGAACACAACTGCTACTGTTGGCGTGCAAAATGATCGGTCTGTCTTCTTAAAAAAAAGTGAGACATAGTTTATGACAACTAGCAACTTCTACATAATTTAGAGCAACAACGAACGCAAAAACCCTAGCGGTAACCTGCGAAGACCGCAATGCAACAATGCATTGAAAAGTGGAGAGTGCTGGAGCAACAAGAAAGTGAACTGGTAGACGACAAGGACAATAATAACTCTAGCGGCAACCACAATTTAATTCCAGTAACAAGGAATAACAACCATCTCAACAACAACAACAACGACAATAGCCAGAGCAACATTACATCAGCAACAGCTGCATTAGAAGACTAGCCATGATAATGCACATTTGCATCATTGTCACGGCATCAGCATTGCCCAACAAACACAGCAACAATACCATGCCTTTAAGAACACAATCAGCGACGATAACAATAGCAACAAAACAACAACAGCAACAACTACAGCAACAAGTGTAGTAATAACAGCAACAATAACAACCATTACAGTAACAGCAAGAGCGTGCCGACAACGGCATACGTATGGCAACTAGAAGAACGGCAGCAGCAACAACAAAGGCAGGGTACTAGAGCGACATGGATGACAAGATGAATAACAGAGAAAAGCAACGACAACACCGACGTACGATAACCAACCACCCGTAATCGTTCTCTCGAGTGATTTTGGAGCTAGTGGCAATAGTATGGTTATCAATACAGTTGTAAATAAGCACGTATAGCGGTGGCTCATGCCATTCTCTAGGAATCGTACGGACTAGCACGGGTCTCTCAGCTGCCATTGTTTAGGCAGGTGCAGGTGTTCTTGAGTCAATGCTTGTTGACTCCACCACTGCAAGTTAAACCTTGGGTTCTAGGCCATCGTATTCAGGACAGTGACGATGAGTCGTGAGTACGCGAAGTCAAGAAGAGCTGCTTTCAACTGAATGAACAGCCAATTCTAACAGTGGTGTCGTAGTGTATTCGTAAATCGTTTGTGTGTGCGGTTAAGGACACTTCAGAGAGAGTGAGGATGCAGCACATGCATCTCATAGTAATTGATGGTTGACTGAAATGGACTCTAAACTTGTTAATAATGATATATATATATATATATATATATATATATAATTGTAGTTGGTTTGTCAGAGATATTTTGCAGTGCCAGTGACTGTTGTGAAGATGAACGAATCAGCTATACAACAAAATAGGCTCGTTCCAAAATAAGTTCCAAAATACGCAAGCAAGAACTACTCGTCAAGAGAATAATCATTCCATTTATATTTGAATTACTTGTGCTAAAATGTGTAAGAGTGCTGTGTAATGCACCCTATATACGGACGCATCGATCAAGAGCTTCTATCAGGGCATTCTAAATCAAAACCACTTATATGAGGGGCGTCCACTGGCGACCAGCATAACCATACTGTTGAATGTTTGCTTGAACTGTTGAAACTTTTTATCCCATTCATATATAGAAAAACAACTCTCTCTCTCTTTATATATATATATATATATATATATATATATATATATATATATTGCAAGTTACTGGAGCTTGCTAATATTCTCAATATATCTTAGTTTATGCGACAGCGCACAGAATATGCGGTGATGTAACTCATGCCTCTGGGTGCAAAACCACTTCTATGGTGTTGACCAAATTCAGGAGGTTATCAGCTTAATGCAGACCTCCCTTACTGACAAATATAAAGTCATCGTAGTATTTATTGTAACAATAATAGTATCTCTGATATATTCGTCTTACTAGCACGAAAAATAGTTTTGCTTTTACGTACCTTAAATTTGTTGTTAACTTGACAATCTGTGACGCCACAAATCTTGGCGGAGCGGGTCACGTATTACAATCAGCACGTGTTGCCTGAACGGGCCACGTATTATAGTCAGCACGCAATTGTTATATATATATATATATATTTATAGTGATAAACTTATTGCATATAGAAGTAGCATACGTGTATGTGCACTGGTTCTTATTAATGCAACACAAGTGAGATATGATGCAATTATGGAACATATCTTTATGAAAACATACATAGGACTAATGCTAATAATTAGTGGATTATGGTGCCGCTTAGTTGTTGTAGTAGGTGGTGAAGCTTAGTTTGTCTAGCCAAGACTGTGTCAACCTGCAAACATTCGAGACAAAAATGTATGCGAACATTTAGTTTTCACTTCACTTTGTAAAAGGCACATGAATACCTCTAAATACTTGTCATATCGAATGAGTCAAGAGTTGCGACAAGAAAACGACTAAAGCTATTTGCAGATGAAACTTCAATCGAAATCGAACAGGAAAAAAACAGGCAAACCATTCGATGAGGTTTGACCGTTACAATCGCTGCCCCAACGCCTGGAAGATCTCCAGCGGGACCTACTTAGCGCTGCCAAGACTTGCCGAGGTTAGATGGCTGGCTCGGCCCACCCCCGCGGCATTCGAATAAGGTGGCCGGACTGACTGGGCTCACCAAAAGACAGAGAATGAGAACAGCCGACAGTTAGCCAGTTGTGTATGTGCGTGTGTGTATGTAGTTTAATTCAGATGTGCGTGTTGCTTCGTGGCCACCTTCGGTGAAATCTTCGCGGCCGGTCGCCACTGTTACTACGTGATGCGATATAACTACGAAAATGGCATATTATATGAGTAAGATGAACTATATATATATATATATATATATATATATATATATATAATAAACTAAGTGTGTCTATTTTATTGAGTTCTACCTGTTGTATAGGTGATATAGTAAACGATGAGCAGTGATTCGGAATAAGATTCCTTATCATACCCCCTAAGAAACGTTCTGCGAGGTATATTAGGTGTATACTTGCATTAATGAGCTAATGAAGAAATTCGAAACGGTTACGAGTTATAGTAGGAGCAGTGATAAGAGGAATCTCATGTGAAATCACATCTACGCTCCTGTTCCTTCTAAAAGGCACTTGGCATGTGGTACTGCACGTGGAATCCACTATAAGATGATGCGTTTTGCGATGCATGCATGAACTAACTGTAACTAGATTTTAATGGTATATTTAAGGCATCGATAGAGGAAAACGCCTTTGAACTTGGGTAGTTTTAGACCGCATGCGTCCTTCATGGTCTTCAGATGACTTTCTCTGGAGACTTTCGCTGCGCCAAATCTATTCTCCCCCAGGCATATACGTTCCCACGTTCTCGTCAAGAGCTGTACTTGTTTAACAAACTCGAAACCGCGAAATTATTCTACAACTACGGCTTTTTTTCTCTGTATCGCCCTTTTCAATGCTAATTTGCTTCTCAATTCTATAGAAAAAGTTTGAAAGCACAAGAGCATTTTAGCGACTGCTTGAGGTTCCTTGTACGGCAGGTACATGGCTCCTTTTTAGGTTGTTCCGATTTACGTGTCGTGGGTTGACAGTTCTTCACTCCCGTTCGGACTGCCGATTCCTACGGAATCCATCTGACCAAGACCAGAATTACTAGCGTTAACACCGGCAGACCTTAACAGCAATGTAGGCACTTCTCAACCGCTCCTTACTTTGTGGCTTCCTAGACAGGGCGTCTTCCTGCTTTCCCTAGCATACTTCTAGCAAGGTCTGCTGTCCTTCTCCGGTACGTGTTTTACATGAAGTGGTGCTGAGCATTTCCTCCCATTTACTGTTTAGCTATCTCAGTTCTTTTCCTCTTTTCTCTTTATGTTCATCCCCAGAAAGATATCTAGAGTGCATATTTACTAACTCGGCTACAAATGTTAGGGTCTCGTAGCCGCTATTCATTAGAGGTTCTGTAGTTTTTCTGGTTGCCGCCACTAGGGCCGGGGCATGCGATTGATGTTTCATGCATGGGGGCGGTCTGTTCATATATATATATATATATATATATATATATATATATATATATATTGCTTTCTTTGTCAGCATAATATAGCAAGCTGATCACTTTCTACCTTGAGTAACTTATATTACGCTTTTTAGTGCTTAGAAAGTAGATAGGAGACAGATTCTTCTATAGGCCGATGGAACGTTTGCAAAGCCGTATGAGAAATTCCTCTCTAGCATCGCTGGCTCTTTCTCCTACTGCCCACAAAGCCTGGCTAGCATCGCACCATGCGCGCTTCGTTATCTAGTTCTTGTTCCAGTATTAAAAACGTATCGCGAATTAGAGCAGCATCTAAATATATCGTGCTCGTCACTGCAACTATTTAGTTAGACTGTAATATTATGGTTTTCTAACAACCAGGTTAGGTAAAATTATTATACTGTAACATTGCCCTGTTTAGCACTCTAGTATCTCACTGGCTCTTCACCGTGACTCAGTTAAAATATTTGTCCTGAGTCGTATCCTGGTTGAGAGTGCCAGATCACCCATATAAGCCACAGCTTCTATCCCTTCACGCCTTTTAATCTGTAGGGCTGTATTTTAGGCGATATTTGGCTGTCGACGTACGCACCTGGTTCGTCTGCACATAAATATCCGTAAAAGCGATATTTAAGATATAGACGCAGGGTGATGATGCGTGTTCTGTGAAGCGCTGGTGGTGCTCTCTACGAAAAAATTGTTATGGAAAGCTTTGTAGTCCCGAGCGGTCTGGCTCGTTGCTAAGCACATTTAGAGATACTGATGCGGAGACCATAACACGTCTCTGCGGCTGCTTCTTTGGAACTGTGAGGGACTTAGAGGAGCAATGCTACACCAGTGGTGGATTACCAGTCTACCTACATAAACTTTTTCGTTCTGTGTAATCCTCTCGACTTTGAGGGTGAACATAATTGTCTTCTACCTTTTCCCAAAATTTGACTTGGGAGGTCGCTAACGCAGTGAGTTCTGGTATATTAGGCTCCGACCTGTCTGTGCCAATTAATGTGCTTGGCGACTTTAATGCCCGTGTTGATGTTGAGGCCATTAAAGATACAAGAGAGGTGCTGCTCAAGTTGATGGAATGCTTTGGTCTAAGATGTAGAAATGCTGAAAGCTTTGACGACTTTGAGGTGGGTACGAGGAAACACCTACCAGTGTCAGCGATTGTAAGTGTTCCTGATTTAGATTTAATGATTGGAAAAACAGCAAAGTGATCCGCACTTTGTTGCTGCAAAGCACGTAGACCTTTCACTTACCAGTTGATAGTCTCGAGGTGGGCCGTGATGTGGACACTTGCTTGACTCTGCTAGATGGAATTATGAAATAAGCTGCAGTGCGATGACAAACGAAGCCCCAACGTATACCATAGTACAGCGCCTAACAGGACGCTAAAAAGGATCTTCTGCATATTAGTTATATAATGAATTGAGTACGTGGTTGACCGTACCCTTTTGCCGCAGCAATTTGGCTTCCGGAGAAGTTGGAAACGGGGAACGCGTAATGCAATTCATGTGCTTCAGTCAGATATATAACGGTTTATTGCAAAACCTGGATGCTACTTGCTATGCAGTTTTTATACACTGCGTCGAACCTGCGAGAATGCAACTGCAGATCTTCTGGTAAACTCGTTCCGATACGCATGGGTTGGTGTCTCCTTTCTGAGCGTAATTTCAGGTTTCTTTGATAAGGATACCTTACTTGTATACGGTATCCTCATCAACCATCAACCGAGCAGAATGAGTTGCGGGTAGGCCAAAACGTAGGAACCCCGCAAGAAGACCTACTGAGCTGCGTCTCCTTCACTCTTTTGCTTGCCGATTTTTCGGCCTTATTCGACAGAAGTACCGGAAGGCCATAGTTGCATACGTATACAGATGACACAGTGATACTTATCACAATCTGAATGCCATCAAGCGCATACCTTCTCAAGTAGAGGTGTTAATTTATTTAAAGGAGCTAGAAATAAACGCTATTAAGACCAAAGCTGTGGAATTCAGAAGAGGAGGTCAATTGGAATTCGATTACTCTTTCCGGTATCTGGGGTTTTGTCGACACAGTGCGCATAACCCTAGTCTCCCTTTATGGAGAGGTAGGCGACGTCCGGCGACTGTTGTCCCGACGGCTGTGACACTCTTCTACCTGGGTTACATTAACGTTGTAACGAATATATAATATAAAAGATCTTAACATCAAGTACTTTCCTTGCCAATGCGGGTAAGGAGCTGCTTTATGTCATTGTGTCACCTAATGTCAAGACGTGCGCCGGTTGTCAAGATAATTCTACTGCGGTTGAAAATGTCGCGTACAATACAATTGAAAAGCGTTGTATCGGAATAAGAATATAAAATCTAACGAGAGGTTAGAGACCTGGGTATTTTCATTGCCTCTCACGGTCCTGCATGTGACTATCGCTCCTTCTCTACCAGTTCACGGATATCATCATCTGGTCCGTTCGAACACGAACATCTACGAGGAGTACATAGAGTACATAGGGGTGAGGGAGAGCGCTCTTAGAATGGGCAGCGGCCAACGACCTGTACATTCTCAACGATGGAACAGAGGCGACTTTCCGGCGGCACAGCTACGAATCATACGTAGACATAACTTTCAGTAACTCTCAGATAGCGCAGAAGGTATCGAGCTGGACGGTTCTCGTGGAAGAGGAAAACCTTAGCGATCATCTCTGCGTAGAGACTCGACTAAATCTCGGAACTACTTCCCCGCCGCAGCAACAGAGAAAGCGGTACAAAATTTGGGATGAAGAAAAGTTTAAAAAGGAAATTTGGAACAAAATGAGGCAATCCGACTCACCTAAGACCCTGGGGCAGCTCCAGGCCATCCTCAAAGAGGCGTGTGAAAAAACAGCCACGGTGAGGGCGCACCCAAGACGGCTAGGAAAGCTGCCTAAGCACTGGTGGACACAGAACATTGCCGATAAACGCAAAGAATGCAACAAAGCCAGAAGGGCACTAAAGCAGACCCACCGAAACAACGAGGAGCGACTGCAGGCACTGACCAGATACAGAGAAAGCAGAGTAAATCTTAAGAGTGCTATTGCTGACAGCAGAACAAAGTGCTGGATAGAGCTTTTCGCCCAGGTCCAAAGGGCCCATGGAGAAAGCCATACAGAATTGTGTGCGGTAACAAGACAACCGCCGTTACAGGCGTCCTCGATGAACAGGAAACAGTTGACATCCTAGCTAAGCTTTTCCCGACTCACGACTCGTTCGAGAGGGATACCTACGAAAACACATCAGAAGCAACAGACGATGATTTCCCGGCAATTCAGCCGTTCGAAGTTCTCCAAGCGGCAAATAGGCTCAAGACGGGAAAAGCCGCCGGCCCTGACGGCATCCCCCCGGCTGCAGTAAAGCTTCTGTTCAAAGAACATTCAGCTGCTGTTGCAGATACCCTTACCTCCGCGATGAGAACAGGAGAGTTCCCACAAGATTGGAAACAAGCAGAAGTGGTCCTTATCCCAAAAGCAAATGGAGGATACCGGCCAATATGTTTACTAAGCGCCTTAGCCAAGGGGTATGAAGCCATTATTGAAGAAAGGCTCAGGCTGTTTGCGGAGGAGTGCGGACTCCTGTCACCGGCACAATTTGGCTTCCGTAAACACAAATCGGTCTTAACGGCAATCCACAGGGTTCTCAGTAGAGCTGAGCAGGTGCGCAGGTCCACCACCTGTACAAGACAGCTAGTCATGGTAACCCTCTTGGATGTGAGAAACGCCTTTAACAGCCTTCCATGGAAGACCACCTTAGACGCGCTCGTTCGTAAAAATGTTCCGCCATACCTAGTTAAAGTAATATCTGGATATCTTAAGGAAAAGTCAGTTTCAAACGGCAAGGTGGTGTTTCCAATGACAGCCGGCGTGCCACAGGGGTCAATCCTGGGCCCACTGCTAAGGAACCTAGCGTATGATGACGTCTTGCGGCAAACCGGTCTACCCCCGGGAATAGACATGATAGCTTACGCTGACGACTTAGCGGTTGTGGCACAGGCTAAAACGGAGGACGAACTTGAGCTAAATACGAACAAAGCCCTGCACTCAACAGCGGAATGGATGAAGGCCGCGGGGCTGGCACACGCCCTTGAAAAAAGTGAGATCATCCTCTTAACTGGCAAGAAGAGAGTCCGACCGCTGCACATACAGGTTGCAGGGCAAACAGTCCAGTTCGTGAAAGAAGCCCGCTACCTTGGGGTGACGCTGGACACGTCCATGACGGGCTTATGTCACTTAAAAAAGGCTGTGGAAAAAGCATCTAAGACGGCAAACGCTATAGCGAGGATACTTCCAAACGTACACGGACCGCGGGCTCGCACAAGAAAACTACTAATGGCAGTTGCAGAGTCTATCGCGCTCTTCGGAGCTGCCGTATGGGCCAAAACGGCTCTTAAGACCAAGAAAGCAAAACTACTCCTGCGCAAAACGCAGAGGATCGCAGCCCTTAGGGTAATACAAGGGTACAGAACGATCAGCACAAATGCGGCTCTGCTGCTTGCCGGAGACATTCCTTGGGACCTTAAGGCGTTCGAGAGACAACGGCTGTGGGACATTGGCACACCTACAGAAATCGACAAAGAACGAGAAAGAAAAGTCTCTTTAGAAGAATGGCAAGCTGAGTGGGACGCCATTCCCTCCGGGGCCCCCGGAAAGAGCCTGACCAAACTGCTGCCAAACATACAGGCATGGATAGAAAGGCCGGGAGGGGATCTAACCTTCTACCTGACACAGATTCTCACGGGGCATGGAAACTTCCAATCATACCTCCACCGAATTGGAAAGGCCCCATCAGAGATATGTCTTTTCTGCGAAGATGCCCTGGAAGACGGTCCAGAACACACACTTCTTAAGTGCCAGGCATGGGAGGAGGCCAGAACCGGAGCGATAAGACACATTCGCGAGAAATGGTCCAGAGCGGGAATAACCCACCCTGAAGTTCAAGACCCTCCACGAAACTGTCTGAAATGTTTTGTGGAGTACATCCTGGGTTCGGCTCAAGCATGGGAACTGGGAGCGGAAATAGCACAGGAGGTGCTAACGACAAAGCACATAAGATGCACGGAGAGGCGGAATCCTTTTGAAGCCAGCACGGCTGAAGAAAGCGCAACTTTGAATCAAACGGGTTCGCAAGGGCTGGGACAAAGTGCGCCTGACAGGTGGGGGAACCCGTGAGCGACCCCGGCCAATTGATCCGATAGGGCACTCGCCACTTCTCCTGATGGCTCATAGCACTGTTCTATGGAGACCTGGGCCATCAGAGAGTGAAGCTTAAGGGGGGAGGTGCGTTTAGTGGGTATGGGTCTCAGCGGCGTAACATCCATCCGCTGGGGTCGAGTCCCACACAGCTCGAGATGGAAACCGAATTTTCCTACTCGTAGCAGTAGTGCGTAACTGCATTTAACCCTCCTCCACAAAAAAACAAAAAAAAACATAGGAGTGCATCCGGCGACTGTGCTTTTAAGCGAGTACAAAGTATCATGCGTCTGCCCGCCTGTCTGGGTCTGGCCTTTACGAAGAGATCATTGTACGACTACACTCGAATGACATGTCGAGAACAGCTGAGAACAGTATCAATGTTATATGCATATTCAATATGAATGAAATAAATGGGGCGATGATTACACGCCATATTTTATAACCTATGATAGAAAGCCTGGATAATCTGTTCCTAGTTCCGGTCGGCATTTCTTCATTTGCTATTTGTTAATAAAATATAGTGTCTAACCGAAGACGAAACAAAATTCTTTTTATATTTAATACGAAGCATTTTTCATTTAATACGTAAACTATGAGCAGCGCTCTTCTCCTTGCAAGCTCTTTATTTTCAACGTCAGTTCCCTTGAAAATTTTAATTTGTAGAGTCTCTGCTGTGGTATATGACCTGCAACGAGGTTATCGGGCCCAAAATGCTCGAAAGCGTCACTAGCCTAACATACGCTGACGACCTGACCCTAAAAATGCGAGCTAAAGAAGAGAAGATGTTTGAGTTTTGCGCGATTATAGCGCACGGAGCAGTGTCAGCTGCTAATATAAAACAAAGTTTCTTGTCACTCGTCCTCGAGAAGAGCGAGAAAATAATCCTGGTGATCGGGAGAAGGCGATGCGCTTAGCTAAACATTATGTAAACATATTTAGCTTAACTAGCGCGCCTAGATTAGTACGCCTAGTTAGTTATAGACCGTCTTTGACCCATTGACTTAATACACAGAGGACAACCAACCCTATGAAAGATGAATTCGAACCCACGCTGGGCTCTCGTTAATGGAGGCCGCGGCAACGCTCCTTGTTTCTCCTAAATAGCCACATATTTGATGCCTCTTCCCTTTCTCTCTTCTGTGAAACAGTAGGAGTTCATTAAAAACTAGCACATAGAACTGTAAAGGTGTGAGGTTTGACACAAATTTCATAAATCCATAAAATTGTAAACACTCCTCACGAAAGAGATGACAAATATGCGTTAGATGTGGTTGAAACTTGTTTTCATTAGATTCGCGTAAGAGTGCAGATGAACTTAGCCGCCCCCCCAGTCCGCTCCCAACAGTGTATTTTTTGTTCAGTCCCACCTTCGTTTTTTGACCTCAAGGTCAAAAACGTACGGAAACATTCTATACTTTTATTTGGTCATGCTTTACATAACGAAATGTAAACGAACCATAAGCCAGCTTAAAGCATGTCACCTTCACTTCTTGTAACATTTCGTATTAACATCCACTTGTTGATTAACAATCCAGATTATTGTGTCGTTTTATTTTGGCCACGAGCAGCCTTGCACCTGTTTACGTCAATCTGGAAGAATCTCTCTGACCTGCTCCTCTTACTCTGGGGGTCTTTTTCCATAAACTACCTCAATGTGGTCTTAGGTTTGTGCAGGTTATCTAGGTAGGGTTATTTTGGTGTTTCGTTAGTGAGTTATGACAATGGGGTCATTGGAAATAAATAAGCCCAGAGGGGGGTGAAGACCTGAAGGGTACTTATAAATGAATGCCGGAATGCCCCCGAGGTTCCTGCTCGGCTTTTCACGTATTTCCACTGGAGTTCTCTGTACTTCAGCACGAAGGTAGGTTTCTTTGGGAGCAGCAATATGCAGCAGCTTCAACGGTCGGCACAGCTTTGCACGGCCGGTAATTGTTGCCACGCAGAGAGGGCGAAGGAAGGATAAAAGCTGAAAAAGGATAAATATTTGCTATTTTTCTTTCTTCTTCTTAAACCTAATACTCTGTGTTTGGTTCTTCGCAGAAATCACGGGTGGCGGGTTGTCTCTTTACGGAAATCAAAGCTGGCGGTTCTGTTCTTCAAAGGAATCACGAATCTGGATGGTATGAATCATAACGTAGCGGGTATTGGGCCGCAGTCAACATTGTGACAACAACGGTTGTCTTGTACAACCTCATTCTAAATAATGCCCTTATTGCTACCAGCACGCTACTACCATTGTCGTTGCGGTCACACCACTACCGATTTTTCTTGTAAAGGTTGCTATTTTTGCTTTTTACTATTTGTTGCCGACGCTGCTACTATTGTCATGTTTCTCTGCTCATCATAACTTTGCACGCTCCAGTAGTGCCATTTCCGTTACAACAGTTAGTACATGCTATTGTCGGCGCTATATATGTATATATATATATATTTATATATATATATATATATATATATATATATATATATATATATATATATATATATATATATATATATATATATTCATATAAGTGTGTCTTCTTGATTTAGTTGTGCATCTATGAACATGCTAAAGTCGTCGAGCAGTCTTCTAGCACATTGGGATTCGTTGTTAAATGTTAGCTTCAGGCGGCATGGCATCGTCGTGGCGTCAAATCGAAGTCACAACGCCTCTACGACTTTGCGTCGATCTATTTGTTTTGTCAATGTGTCTACGCCATCATCATTATTGAGGCTATCCGCGGTCTGAAATGGCCGGGCTTGGGTAATCGTTTTGTTCTTAGTTCTGAAGTTTTGTTAGAGCTGGCTGCTGCAGATACATCATCATCACAACCACCACAAAAGCGGCTTGTGTCACGGCGTTCGGGTGCAGTCGTATTCAGAAAAAAATCTGAACCACTGCACTGTCGTCTTCAACGCGGCGTCTTCGCCGTCATCGTCTCCACTGGGGCGGAGAACTTCACGCCATCTCGAACCCCGCTAGCTATGTCTGGGCGACGAAGCCGAACGACAGAAGCCGCGTAGAAAATGACACCTCTGGTCACAGTGAGCGCACGGCAAACTTCCTAAATGCTCGATCCGCTGTTGTCCGCTACCCATCACTACATCATGTTTACCATGTTCACCATCATCATCATCATCCTCATCAGAAGCATCATGAATATCAGGATGCGTCAATCGTTGATGACTTTCTTTGGACCCCGACGTCGTTTTGTTGTTGTTGTTGTTGTTGTTGTTGTTGTTGTTTCGCCGTATGTGTTTGTTGGCGAATCACGACGACAACAGCTGTATCTGTAAAATGACGGCCATGGTCAACTTCACTTCGACAGAACAACCTCAGCCGATCATCATTCTGAGAGCATTCCGTCACAGTAGCACTGTTGGACGCCAGGCGTCTGACGGACTGTCTGTCTGTCTCACGGACGAGTTTTGCTCCCGTTTCTCTATTTGCTTAACCTTCTGCATGGTATACGGATGTTCCGCTCGTGGTATTATTATTATTATTATTAGTATTATTATTATCTGCAAGCTGCACAAAATAGTAAAACTCTTGCTATCTTAGGATTTCGACTAGCCAAGAGTATCATTGGAATTCTTAAATCAAGCTACTAAAGATCAAAATTATTTATAAATATAAGTTGGGTGTCTTAGCATGAAATTTGTTTAAGGATGTGCTACCCTCGACGCATTTTTCTATTGCAGCCTTAACACTCGCCGGTGTATATATATATATATATATATATATATACACCGGCCAGTGTTAAGGCTGCAATAGAAAAATTATATATATATATATATATATATATATATATATATATATATATATATATATATATGCGTAAGGTGTGTAAAGCAAGCAGGAACACACTATGTCCTGTTCATTTTAGAATACTGTACCGCTTTTTTTCTAAATGAAGCACTTTAAAGGGCACTTATAGTCTATTATGTGTATACAGATGTAAATATATGTATTTAATTCTTAATGGCGCACGATATATAATCTTTTTTATCACTAAACATCTGTGCAGCCCGTATTTCTCTGTTTTTTATTTATTTTGATCATATAATACAGTTAAATCTGGCATTCGTCCTGTCTATATTGGAAATCGTCGTCCTTCTTCCATATTCCTCTGCTAAAGGAAGTCCAAGAAAATTAATCGTGAGATCTTGTCGATTCTTAGAGAGAGTCACATCTATGTTACACCCAGTCTGCGCTTCCTCTGGCATAGTAAGTTACGGTGCCTACCACAATGCTGTCGAATCGTTTTCTCAAAAGCAGCCTGAAGCCATCCTCTCGACTTATGCAACTTTCACAAAAAATATATAAATATATACCCAGCAAACTTCTGTAGCTACTATAACTACACGTGGTTTCAGACCATATATGTGCCAGAGGTGACGCTGCCGCACAATGTAAAAGAAAATTACATTTTAGAAAAATCTGCTTTGTGAACCATTGTTTACCGGCCGAACTCTGCTTTCCATCAGGTGTCAGTATTATGTAAGGACTACTTTAGAACTCCGCCGACGTTTCACCTGGTTGTGTTTAGTGTGTTCCCCCTCCTGCCACTGTTGCTATGCCGAGGATGTCTTGACGAAGAAAAGCTGCTGCCACTCACTGCCGGTCCATCGGGAGATTGAGGAATCGACCCCGACACCAAAGCGCACTTGCCGTGCGCTTACCGTGGAACCCTTAGGACTTCTTCGTTGTGTACCCGGCGGCCGGAGAGCCAAAGAAGGGCGTTTTCCTATTGGATTCCCAATAGACGACAAATGAGAACTCTGGCCCATGATCTTCCGGACTCGGTCGACAAGCTGCAACTGTCAACAAAGTCCATCGATCGTTCAGCTTTTCCCTCTCACTTCTGGCCACTTCGATGAAGGCTGACACTGGACGCGTCCAGATGATCATGCCAAGCATGGTGGCCGTAGTGGCGGCCGCGGCACCCCAGCGGCCGAAAAGGGGCGTGACCACGTTACAACAAGCTGACTTCACTACTGTTTTTGCTTCTGCTGCTGCTGCTGTTGCTACTGCCGGTGGCCAGCCGTAGCCAAAAATCGTCTATCTCCTCACTCATTGGTTCCTCCCGTGCCCGCATTTCTGTTGTCTACCTGTGTGTACGCCCTTCCGTCCGTCCGTTCGGCCGCCCGCCCGCCCGTCTGCCTGGTTTTCCGTTGTCCGATTACCCATAGTCCAGTTCTTTGCGTAGCGGTAGCAGTGACGGCCGACCCTGCTCTATTCGGACTTCAGTCAAGTTCGGGCAAGCGTCGATCTGTACGTTGCTGCACCTCCAAACGCAGCGCTGGTCAGCGAACGTGCTCAACTCAACTTTGCCGCTGTTGGTCATGATGAGATGCTGTTGATGATAATAATAATGATAAAGAGAAATAATGGTTGTAGTAGTGGGAACTTATCCTATAGAAGCCCACCATGTTTACGAAGACTGCCACATCAACAATAATAATAATAATAATAACGCCGCCGCTGTCATCGGCTTCATGGATTGAAGAGCGGGGGTGAGCCTAGGCGGGTACACGTTTAGATCCCAAAATTGTAGGGAAACACCTAAATAATAATAATAATAATAATAATAATAATAATAATAATAATTAACAACGGTCGCTGCTACTGCAGCAGCATCAGCAACGTTACGAATAGAATATAATAGAGTACAAAACGCCTTAATCTACCGAATAAAGGGCGGAAACAACATGAACAACAACACAAACATCAATAACAACAACGGCAACAGTAGCCGCATCAATAACAACAAGGACGACAACAACAACAATTGCAACATCATCATCATCATCGTCAACAACAACAACAACAATAGAACATCAATAACAACAGCAGCAGCAGGAAGAGCGAACGAGAAGCTAATCGTACTGATGTGTGCCACCTTTTGCTAACCAAGCCCATACTAACATGGAAAAGGGTGCGGTGGTGGTGGCGGCGGCCAACCGGCCTGCTTTTTTGCGACGAGTAGGCCCGTAAATTAATGCGAAGGAACAGCGATATCACCCTGTTGCTGCTGAAGACGACAAAAGTGAAGTCTATGATGACGACGATGATGATGGTGGTGATGGTGCCACCGCCCTCAGCATCAACATCAGATTATCGTCATCAGCATCTCGGCACACAACTGGCCCGTGAAAAAAGACTGAAGTTTATTCGTGTCTGGAGAAGGTGTACCGTTGCCACAGGACTTGTATACTTACTTGCGCTGGGCATACTCAAAGACCAAAGCGTTTGCCAAAGTGTACATAAATATATATATATATATATATATATATATATATATATATATATATATATATATATATAATGTTCTCACGAGCTCCACCCGTGAGTGGGCTCAACCTGGCCCAGATGAGGGGTTGTCATACAGTTGTACGCTGTATGACAGGCTGCCAGTGGTAACCACTTTTATCCGATTAACCAGCGATCTCTGCACAATATATGAAAAAAAGCACAAAAATCAAAGGTGAGCCTTAAATGGGCACGGCCAATCATCTGTTTCTTTGCCATAGATTTGTTTGTGCCATATCTTTGCCGGTCGGCTCAATCGGCAAAACCGCGTCATCAAGCATAATTACATACATAGAGAGAGATATAATCCTGTTGTTGTACTAGGCACCAGGTCTACCTGCGAATATGAACAATTGATAAATTGTACTCTAATGCGGACACAATAAAAACAAGACCGGTACATATTACTAGCAGTCTAGCGTAAACAGAAGGCGAACTTTATATTACAGTATATGTATCGCTATTTATTCATGTGTTGAATAGTTGTCATCTATGATTTATCACACAAAGTGTTGCTGCTTTCTGTCGTTTACAGTTATCATATTAAATTTTGAAAACCCAAGCTCATTTCAGTTCACTTGTTACTCAGCAATGTTTAAATCGAATAATTTTATTATCATGGTCAGCTCGGCTCGCTTCGATATCCAACAAAATATGTTTACTGATTGTTGAATTACCTCCTAAAACAACGTAGCTTGGGCAAACTTTTAATTGATATTAAGTCATTCATAATTACATGCGGACTTCAGCTTAGTTAGCCTAAATATGACTCGGATGCGATTTGCTGATTATAATATTTCACCACTCGTTTAGTCTGCTGCTCGCACCGCTGCTATGAGGCATAGCTTACGACAACGCTCTGCAGCTGGGGGACCTTTCCCGGGAGCTGACCTCCATGCCTATGCTAACGACCTCATCCTCGCCATCAAGACCAAGACACCGGAGAGGAACGCCAACGAGGCAATCACCGAAGTCGCAATGGATTTTCGCATCTATCTTGGCCACAACAATAAAGAAGTCATAATCGTGAATAAAGCAAGACACATCAGAGCAGTTCTTGTCTGAGACACTTCTAACTTGCGCCAAACCTCGAAAAAAGCCCTTAAAGGTGCCAATAACTTGATGTGACTCATGCCTAGCACCTCTGGCCCCGACAGAGACCATCAAAGTTCTGATGGGTTACGGAAACTCATAGTTCTACTTGCTCCGGATCTGTAAGGGTCTCAGCCCCGTTTGCGTCTACTGTAGCGATGGACTTGAGAAGGACACATGCCAAATTACACTAGTTTGAGGTACCCAATGCATGGGCGGAACAGCACGTCTCCGCAGCGTCTTTAACAAGACTAGCACCAAACGCGAGGAAAGCAAAACTTCCTAGCGTCTGCAATTCAATGCAGGAGTCCTCGCGCCGGTAGTAAGAAGTGACGAAAGGTGTTATTAAAACATTGTAAAGTCCAAATCTATGACAAACAACGACCGCATGTTGCGCCTTCTCGGCTTTGCTCAGAAAAGCCTGCCATGAGTAGACTATCAGCCCCCGTTCGCCCCCCGATTGTTTCACGTACTTGTATAGGCAGTTCCCCGTCGGTGGGGAGGCGGTGAGACGACTGGTTTTTAGTAGGCACTTGTAGACGCGTTTCATGCTGTGGTGTCCGTGTCTGTAAAGCGTATTCTCCATTTGCATCTCTATAAAAACAAGCAAAAAATATTTTTTCAACCAACCTAACATTTGGGATTTGACGTGCTCATATCTTATAATCCTTTTGGGACGGCATGCCGATTACGTGAAAACCAGCAGCTGTTAACCTAAGCAATAGTTGTGCATCAGGGGTAAGTGGCAAGCGCGGTGATCTCAGATCGCAACTGGTAAACTGTAGTTAGCTTAGAATATATATATATATATATATATATATATAGCTGACCTTCTTGCCTATGCTGACCACCTAATTCATATATATATATATATATTTGGTCACTCATTATACGCTACTTGAGCGGTGACAAACGATGCTAGCGGAAATTGCTGCTTGTTGGACATCGTACCGCGAGCAAGAGCAGCAGCAAAGACAGCCACGACGGCATGCGATGACAGAGGCCTCAATGATGCCCGATGCTCTGCGTGTAGAATACGATATGTGAAGGCACTCTGGGGTCTGCCACTACTTTTCGTTGGCCAACAACAACAATAACAACAACGGCGGCAACAGCAGCAACGACGACGACAACAACAACAACAACAACAAAAACGACAACAACAACAACAACAACAAAAACGACAACAACAACAACAACAACAACAACAACAACGACAAAAATAACAACAACAGCAACAACAACGACAGCAACAACAACAACAGCAACGAAGACGACGACGACGACAACAACAACAATTGCATGGACACATCTGGGCATCTGGATAGCTCAACAGCTAAATCAAGTTTATGACCGAACGGATGGACAACGTAAAGCCGACACAGTGAGGTAAGTGAGGCGGTAGAGAACCAACCGGTGCCGGAGTGTTGGGACTCTGGCGCATTTGGACGCGCAACGTCGAGGGGTTAACGACTCAAAATACTGCCTATACGAACCAGCGAGCAGCTACAGCTTGAAGTCATCCGACGAAGCGATTTCATTCCATCCAGCGATGGCAGCAACAGCAGCAGCGGCGGCGGCGACGTCGCAACGTAAGCTTCACTCAATTGCTTTATCTTCGTCGAAGAGGTCCATCGTCAAGACACTGAGTAGTGCATTGCGAAGCCAGCGTCCGTACAGCGGCCGACACTGTCCGACCATATTACCACCAATAGACGAATGAGTTGTGAGCAACGTGCGTGAAATTCACAAAATAGCTTTCAGCCCGGTAATCGTATAACAACAGCTCGACGGTAACAGCAACACCATAACAATACGTACGAACACCAGTGGCAACACCCATCATAGCAACGTCAGCCACAACAAGGTGGGGGCTAGGATAACAGCAGGAACAGTAAAACAACAGTATTAGCAACAAATACGACAACAGCAGCAACAAAGACAGCACAACAGCAGCAACAACAATAACGAGAACAATTATATTAATAATAACAGAATTCACAAGGTTAACAACGTCAGCAGCAACAACAACAACGTCAGTAGCAACAACAACAACAACGTCAGCAGCAACAACAACAAGTGCAACATCAACAGTACCAACAACAAAAAACACAACCGCAAGAACAACAACAACATCAGCAACAATAACAGCAGTATCAGCTGCAACAATATAAGCAGCAACAACAGCAACAATAACAGCAGTATCAGCTGCAACAATATAAGCAACAGCAACAACAACAACAACAACAACAACAACAACAACGGTACTGTTCTGTGGGCCATGAAGGCAGTGAGATCCGTCCGCGACCGGAACGGTCAGTGATGGAACGTTGCTGGGGCCCGTCTGATTGGAAGCTGTGTTGCTGTTACTATGATTACGTCTCAACAATCACAACAACAACAACAGCAACAACTTATTACTGCGCCGAAACGCGCGTTGTCTGTCTGTCTGTGTGGCAAAGCCTGTGTAGTTTTTGCCGCGGCGCGGGGTTAAGGGTCACCAAATTACTGCGACTCTGGATTCTGGCTGGCTGACTAAGGCAGCGAGTAACAACGGACTGACTGACTTTGGTCAGATCGGCCGCTCTCGAGCTTCAGCACGCCGAAGCTCGTACCGGTAACCGGTCACCGCCCGAAACACTATCGCCAACATGCGCGCGATTGAGGTCCGGAGAGAAGTCAAGAAGAAGATGCTGGTTCAACAAAGATGCTATGCCGTTACCGCCACCACTGGCATCATCGTCGGCTTTGACCAACAACAATAACAAAAAAAATTCAGCCAGGGCGGGTGGACAGACACACACAGTGAGGCGGCAGCGTTGCCAACATCAACGATGACAACAACAACCACAAACAACGACATCAGTTAATAATAATTATAATTATACTAATAATAATAATATTCTGCTTCAAATCGGAGGCTACAAGTTTTTCGGGGTAGTCGGGCCGGTCACAAACACGCACATAGCGTCTGGCTGAGCACAACCTATCCCTTATATAGTATATGTATATAAACATATTTATATAGACAATTGTCCAAGTGGTCGACACCTGGCATGGGGCTAGGACTGATGTAGTTTGTTGTCACGTTCACTGGGGGACAATTGTTTACACCGATATAAGTTAAATAGAATGTGTTTTACTATTATACTCGCAAGAAAGTACAAACAAGAGGAAGGAACAAGAATGTACCAAAACGTTATTCTCAATTTAGCATTCAGTACATACTTTGTTATTGGAAAACATAGTTTGATGGTATAGATGAAGGCTGACTGATAACAGTGCGATTGCATTCGGGATAATATATGAGAGTGTGCGTCAACTTACGAGCCCTTTGATACTTGCACGTAATGCTGACTTCTTCTTCCCGCATAAAGCTTCCGTAAATATATTCGCTTATCATGATCGACTCGTTAAAACCAACGTCTAAAATATTGCGGAGGCTCGTCGGAATAGCCGCTTTGAAACAACACATGTTTTCGACTGACTGATTCTGTCTCTCGACCTTAAAACCGTAAGGTATCCGAAATATTGAAGAATATTGAACAATAATGAGAACTAAGTGTGGTCTATGCGTGTCATCGCCGCTCCGATGCGCACAATTATGCAGAGCACACGCTGTATTGATCCTCATATCATGCTATAGCGGCATTTAATTGCTCATCTAGAGACGGTTGTTAGCCCGCTCAACACAGATTCATGCACAAAAGAAGCATACCAGAGATAGAATACATATACGACGAGTTGTCTACCGGTTGAAAAGTAGACTGACCCAACGAAATAACATAGCAAGTATTGTTGGCGAAGAAAACAGTTAAGGGTCTGAAGGAAAATCTTGATCGACCTGGAGTATCGTTCCACTGTGCAGCGTCAGTCAAGTTCAACCGTATGCCTATCACTAAGAAAACAAGCAACAGCGGTTTTCTTTTAGGATTCATCATGCACAGAATATCTAGGCAGATTTTTGACTTTTGACTAGTCCCCTTAGTCATTTGTCGTAAGGTTCACATATATATATATATATATATATATATATATATATATATATATATATATTTATATATTTATATACATATTAATAGAACCAATAAGGAATAAAGCCATACAATAGTCTGGACTGTGTAGAAAATATGAGATTACATTATATATATATAAAACAAGTGCAGCACAAGGTGAAGAGAGAACTCAGAGCTAAAGATCGGCATCGGTGAGCATCGGCATCTACAGGCAGGCGGGGAGCAGCGGATTAAGGAGAAGGAGAAGTCTATCACCTGAATAGCGGCGAAAGCAAGGAACCACGAAAAAACGCCAAGGCCAAAGGTCAAGACGGGAGGTCTCATGAGGGGAGAAGCAGGCTCACGAACGCACTGCGATACTGCGGTGTGTGACAGCACCGGGCCGGTGAAACTGGCCATCTCAGCCCGATGTTGCCGTTGTCTGCGAGGACCCGTGGATGTCGGTCTCGTCGTGCGACCAGCCGTGCTCCATCATTGTGGCCGGTTTCGCCTTCCCACCCATGTTTCGTTCCACTGCCGCCAACTCACCCGCTTTTGTCGGGATTGTTGAGTTCTTCTGTTGCGTATTCTCGTCCTCCGATCTAAGACAAATAACAAGGAAGTACAATAACAGTAATAATGGTCAAAACCACCGGCGGGATGGTAACGTCTACAATCAAATACATACACACACATATATATATATATATATATATATATATATATACGTATATGTACATATATATATATATATATATATATATATATATATATATGTACATATACGTATATATATATATATATATGTACATATATATATATATATATATATGTATAGTATATATATATATATACATATGTACGTTCGGTGATACAAACAGGGCCGCCAATACAAAAAGAAAATACGTTTGCAGAATGCTGAAGGGCCGGTATGCCGGTGATGCCTTGTAAGTCGGATGCGTAGCAGGGTCTTATGTGTAGGCGGATGGGTGGACGTTATGGGTATGGGTGAACGTTGAACGACTGCGCATCTATCACATCCTTGGCGACGCTCGATCCAAAGCTGTCGTCGCCGACCACAGACATGCTCATACGCTGGACATTTCGTGCTTCTCACGCCCTCTTGCGCGAGTGAAGACACCCCAGTGCGAACAGACAGTAATAGACACCTCACGAACCTACGTGTTAGTGAAATGACCCATACTGCAGTGCGATGTACGCTAAAGTCAAGAGGGAAGAGAAAGCTAAGTTGGGGGGGGGGCAGTAAAAAAGAAAACAGCGTGTGTGGTACGCTGCGAAGAGAGCTTTGTATGATGAACACACGAGTCGAGTTGACCGGAATGATAAATAAATTGCTTTCGTTGTTGATCGGACACTTCTGCTGATCCGGCATGAATCTGCTTTCTGGACCGGGAATTTCGGTCTCTCTGGATTCAAGATACTAGCATGGATGGCGAGACTTCGATGTCCAGATCATAGCGGCCATTGTCTGAGTCTAGCTAGATAATCATATTGGGACGGCCTGCCGGAACTCTACATAGCGTTGGCCATGTTGTGCGCAAGAGCCTATATTGCTTGGTTGATTGAACAGTTGATCACACACGCAAGAAGAGGCCCATGATCGGAAAAATTACTGGCTTTAAGCACCAAATGCAGTACTAGATGTGACCTTTAGGACAACTAAAATGGCCAACAATTTTAAATTCAAAATAAAGCAGAGAGAACGAGAAGTATGAAACGTGTATTAAAGCCGTGGATTCTTCTAAAACAGCCCTGTACACCAAATCCTATAATAAATTAAAAGATTGGTTACGCCACTTTACCAGCTTACTGCAGCAGCACTTCACATATAATTTTCTAGACTAAAAATATTATCGGCGCTTGACTATAACGACGATTGTTTCGATAAACTAGGTAAGGCGTTCATAAAGTAATCGTCTGTCAGATAAATATATCCGGACAACTGCCAAAAAAATTAAAATCAACAGTTGATACAATTTTGCAGATAAAGCTGTCAGCCGTGCCTGTATTGTTATTATTGATGGGAGACATGTTTTACTCATTGCTCTGAACTCGGCACATCGCGCGTCGCCAAGCAAGACGGCTTAAACAAACGTGAAATGTTGTGTGTAAATATGTCCAACTCTATGGCGAACAGATAGAAGAAGAATATCATATTATTATGAAATAAAATATCTGTTATTCTATTTGCAATCCAACTCACAGTCACAATTGAGGAAATTGTGACTGTTCACAAGTGGATTGTGTTGTATGAACGTGTAGACCACAGGTTCGACAGCATTACAGACGTTTTTTTCCTTCGTCATAGATGGCGCCTATCCACCCACTATAGATTCAGCATTACCCTATTACTAGTATTGTTATTACTATTTCTTTTATTATAGCTATGGCAATGTTCCTGCCCTCGACGTGATTGTGCGCAATTGTTTGGCGGCGTGAACGCTGTGAAGTTGAAGACACGTTGAAGACAACGGGCGAATCGGATCGGAGCGTGTGTGCAGGGCGTCCGCCCTACCGTTGCCAGGTCAGCCAGCGCAGACCTCAGACCGAAGGCAGGCAGGTATGTTAGGTACACCGTATGTGTGGAGTGCTTCTACACACAGCTGAGGCACAGAGCTACGAAGGCAGAAACCATCACAGGCGCCGCCGCCGCCGGTACCGTTGGGTGGCAGTCAAGATTGAGGCTTCATCGGCCCTTTCGTTGTGGCTTCACCGGTTCTCGCTTTGCTTCGCCGATTTAGCCACCAACTTCAGAGCACCGAAGAGCACAGACGACATCACGAGGAGATCAGGAGCGACGATCTTCTGCACCGACTGAGAGGAATAGCGTAACTGTCGTCAGCTGACCCATTAGCCATAGTTGCGGCTGGCTGCAAGCATTTGTTTTCGTGACCAGCCTTCTCTGGTGTAGCGGGCCTAAACACAGGCATCTTGCGTGCATTCAGTCGGCATGATGTTTGTTTTCTGTTTGTTTCTTCGTCACCAT
>QVRM01004792.1:0-45772 GCA_003439945.1 Dermanyssus gallinae
TATATATATATATATATATATATATATATATATATATAAACATGCATTCATTCACAGAGTCTTGCACAGCGGAAGCTACAAGCCGCTACCCACCGTCACCATTGCAGCAGCTCGTACTACGATGGGTAGGCTGTGGTACGTCGATATATCGTAACGTTTCGTTCGCGCGGTTCTCCTTCGGCGCTTGCCCCGCCACCGCCGCCGCTGGCTTCTACCGCCTGCCTGTTCTCCATTAGAGGAAAAGTCACGGTAGCAGTGGGGAGCAGTTGGCAGCGGGAGGAACTCGTTGTCATGGCGTTGGCTTCTTTGTTGAAGGTGTGTTGGTCCACCGACCCCGCGCTCCCCACAACCGTGTGTTGGCCACAGGGAACGGGCACCGCGGACCGTTGCCGTAGAACTCCTCTCATTGGACTCTGTTTCGGCCTCGCACAGTTTACCGAAACAGCCGGCCCGCCGCGAAAGCCCGCCAACGACCGACCGAGCCGAACAGAAACCTCAAAGAAAGGGAAAAAAAAGTAGAAGCAAAGAAGCAGAACAGACAGACAGGCAGACAGACAGACAAACGAAAAGCAGGAGCAGAAAGAGCAACAAAGATGACGACTATGTACTATCGCGCTGTTTGCCGGTCCGAGGGTCCCTCAGTCAGCGAGTCAGTCAGTCAGTTACCCAGACAGTCCTATTTCATTCGACCTCAGCGAAGGTAGTGGTGAGGAAGTCCGGCAAAATTTGGCTGCCGCTTGTTACGGATGCAGCTGCCATTTTTGCGCTTTTTTTTCCCTATTCTTCCGTCCTGCTGCTCCTCTATGTCTCCCTCCATTTGGAACAACAAATCGCTGCAGCGTCCGGTAATCAAAAGCCACAAATGGCTGTTCCAGATATTTCCTTCGTTCTTACTCCCTAGACCCCGCGCCTATCATGTTGTTTGTTTTGTTGTTGCTGTTGTTGTTATTGTTGCTGTTGATGATGACGCGTTGTTGCTTGCTCTATTCGTCGCCCTACTTAGCGGGCAATAATACTGGTTTGGTCGACGATCTCGCCGCCGCTCTTTAGATAGAAACGTTTCTACTAGCAAAATCATCCCTGACGGCTAGCTGCCGGGCCAATGGTGCTAGACATGCTCTAGCGGGCTTTGCGCAGCTACGCTAGGCAACATACTACAAAAAAATGCTCGTTAGTTACTGTGTGGTTTGCCTACGGTATCGTCATATTCAGTCGTCCTAAGTTAAAGTTGCTGCAAAGCATACATTCAAATTTTAAAAATCGCTTATTTGTTCTTGTTGCTTCAGACTTCGAACTAGTAGCAGTCATTAAAACAGTCGGAAAACACATTGCCGAAAACGGGAGGAATTTTTCAATTCTCTGAGCACGCGGAAAGCACTTGTTAAAGGTTAGTTGCTTTGGTGGCCGGTCACAAGAGCATCTTAGCGCCATCAAATATATAAAAAGTAGATAAAGCTCTCGTTTTACCTATTAGCTTATTACAGAACGCGAAATACCGGCTAGTTTACCTCGCAAGTTCTACTCAAATGCTTGTAGAATATCTATCATTCAGAAACCTCTGCTCTTTTTCAGTTTAGAGAATATTTTATAACAAAGTTCGAGCAGTTTACGAAAGCTCTTTCGCTAGGATCGCTGGCAGTGGTCAATACGTCGGATGGCCGTGAGATATTACTATTTGGCAACCACGACGTCATCTGCATTCATTATGACAGCTGCGTTTCTAAACTGTTCCCGCAAACAGCAAGGTAGGTCAGCGATGAGTAGGGCAAACGCAGAACCGCCGAGCGGGGTGTTCTGCGGGGTCACTTTTTCGTTTTGCCTCCGCTGAGAAGTCTCGCCGCCCCTACATGTCTACCTCAAGGTAGTCCTCAGCGAAGACACAGGAGAGCACTCTACAAAACTACTCTAGTCAAAACGACTCAACCAGTGGGTGGTGGATGACTTTATATAGTCGATGGAGGCTGCATAAACGTGACCTCTGGGTTTCACCCAGGTAAGTGTTGAGCCTTGTTACCTTAGACTGGGGTACATGGACCTCGTCCTGTGTACCTTCTTATCTTTCCTATACACGAATTGCTTCGGTGGAAGGGCCTTTTCCACAGTTGGAGGCGCTCTCTCTGTACTCATGTTAGTAAGGACTTCTTTGAGAGCGATTTCCGGTGCCCCGATACAGCTTTGGATGGTCTAAAGCATCACTACTTTTCCCTTAAGACGGAGCATGAGTCTCGTATTGTGCCAGGTTTAGGGTATGCAACCCCCTCTGTGAACCTATGTGAGCAGATGACAAAGATGGTCTAACAGTCCCTCTGCCAATTCTGCCTAATGCTTGTAGTAGATCCTATCTAGACCACTATTATTTCTATTGAGCAGTCTCCGTACACAGCGACCTCCTGTTTCTTAAGGGCAAGTTCATAAAGTGCTGTTCTAACGTAAGCGTTTGCCCGATTAAGGAATCAGAAACCGGAGTATGCTTATTCGGCAGCAAGACAGTCAGCTGCTGACAAACTTGCTAAGCCGTCTCTTCTGCTGGCGGCAAAGTAGATAAACGTAAAGCGCAGCCTTCGCTTTTTCAAGCAGGCGAGCCTCGCCTTTCTCTTCATACCAGCGCTCACTACCTCCGAACGGTTTTTTTGAGGAATTCCCTATGTTGTCCATAGACCACTCTACGGTCAGCAAGTATTCGGAGTCACAATGTAGAGCTCTTGGTTGTTGCATGATAACCAGCACTTACTGACATTTAAGTAAAAGGCCTGGTCTAACTAAGGTCGGTAAAGAAGAATGATCAGGAACCAAAATCAAGATACCATAATGGGGAGTCTGGTAGGTGGCAGCCGACGACACTGCCATGGCCGAGCACGCGCAGAAACGCCAGCACTGGCAGGTGCCTCCGAGCTAGATTGTTACGGGCCTCGCAACCTTAAACTTATAGGTAGGTAGGCGCCACGATCTTCCTATAGTCAATTCACAATTAAAGTTGCCGCTAAGTGTTAATTAACTGTCACCTTGATACATGCATTGTCAACTATGCGTGACAAGGAAGAGAGTGGCGGGGGTTGGTTGTTCTAACAGCCCATTTATTTGGAAAAGTAATTTTTGTATGCCAATATTAGATCGACTTTTAATTTCATAAGCTAGACTAGGCGTTCCTGCTCCCTGATTTCAGTGTTCCCAGATTTTTTTGGTAGGGTTGATGTCTGCGCGCGTCTCACATTTGCAAACCACAGGGCTGTCACCAGCTCGCTTTCAGGTGAACACATTGCATTTGAAACACCTGTACTCGTATTAGGTAAGTCAAAAAGTTCGTCGGCTTTCTGGAACCACATTTTGAAATTCCCGCGCTCTGCAGCAGGGCCGCCTGAGAGTGCGGCTGGGTGTTTACATTCAGGAGCAGACCCGTGGCGGCGCGGCGGTATACCGGTTCCAACTTTACCGTTTCGTTTGCGGAGTTGGCAGCTGTTTGCAATGGAGGACAAAAATACGCATTTTCGACACATTATGTTGTTCTCCTACCGTGAAGGCATAAGTGCAGCGCAAACAACCCGGAGGATATGTGCAGTCTACGGCGAAAACGCAGTACACAAATCCACAGTCGAAAAGCGATTCGCCCGTTTTCAAAGCTGGAAACTTCAATCTCGAAGATGAACCGAGGTCAGGACGACCCAATGTTGTGGAGACCGACGAAGTCATAAGCCTGGTTACTTCGAACCCAGGTTTGACCATAAAAGAAATTGAAGATGTAACGGGAGTCTCCCACGGAACCGTTTGGACTCGCCTCCATGATGCAGGTTTCTCGTGCAAGCGGAATATCTGGCTACCACACGACCTTAATGATAGGTAGCTTGAAAGGCGAGTCGATTCCTGTCACGCACTCCTCCGGAAGAACTCGAATGAGCCATTTCTGAGGAGATTGATAACCGGCGATGAAAAATGGATACTCTACAGAAACGTAACACAGAATAGAAGTTGGGTCCCCAGAGGTTCTCAGGCCGCAGCTATCCCTAAACCTGAAATTCATCAGAAGAAGGTTATGCTGTGCTGCTGGTGACACTGTAAGGGCGTCGTGTATTTTGAGCTGCTTCCAGTGGGTCAGACGATCAACTCCGTCGTCTACTGCAGACAACCCGAAGATTTGAAGGCTGCAGTAGCAACGAAGCGTCCGGAATTGTCAAACAGGTGGGGCGTCACTTTTCAACATGATAAGGCGACACCACACAAAAGTTTGGCCACCCGGCAAAAATTGCCGGAGTTTGACTGGGATGTGCTGCCGTACCCAGCTTATAGTCCCGACCTCGCACCATCTGATTATCACTTGTTCAGGTCTCTCCAGAACTCCCTTGATGGCACAACATTTAAATCTTTGGAGGCTATAAAAAATCACCTCACTCAGTATTTCGACGAGAAGGACAAGCCGTTCTGGGAGAAAGGAATCATGGATCTACCGAGGCGATGGGCGAAGGTTATCGAACAAAACGGTCAATATATCATTGAATAAAAATACTGTTGTCTGCATGAATAAGGCTCTTTAAAATCGGGTAAAAAAGCCGACGAACTTTTTGACTTACCTAATATGTAGATCGATACATCACCGGTCTACCTCTGTAAGAAAGCTTTGCCAACAGACGGAACCGTCGTATCTCGTCGAAATGCAGTTCCTTCCAAAGAAAGGTTTCCTTTAAGGGTAAAAGGTCCACATTTTATAACAGAAGTTATTATACTAGTTCTAGTGACTTAGACAAAACCCTTACACAGCAGTACTTTACAAACAATAATAGTTTTCGCATTAGTTAAAGGCGTCATTGCAGAACCGTTAATGCCTGCCCATGGATAATTTATTCGCTAACTTTAGCCTGAGATGGCGGAGCTCTCAACCATCGCCGAAAACTCAGACCAATCGGCCCGAAGGGGCTCTCGAAAACTTTGCCATAATCATTGTCATTGACAGCAACACAAACGGCGTCTTCCCTAAGAGCCCTAAGTTTTCAAACGGCACGCACTCCAGCGTGCCTTCCAGCCAGCCGATAACGAGTCTGCACTGCCGATGTTGATATGTTGAAACCCTCTACATGGAGGGCTTTCACATGATTTCCACGCCGTGTAAACTCGCCCAGATCGATATTTTTGCTTCCTGTTTGTAGTGGCCGTTGTTTCCTTGTGACGGAGACGACGGCTGTGAGAGATGACTCTCACTTCTTTCGACAGCGATTGCCTGCTAAGGAAAACGCCTTGCCGTAGCCTCTGTCCTCCGTCATCCCTTTTTGGGCTACCCGCAAACAGTTCCGCTTTCTATGGTGGCGGTCGTCATCCGAGTTAAGTTGCGGCCATCATCACACTCCGCCAGTGCCAATCAGCAACAGCAGCGGCACCGGCGCGCTTTATTGCGGAGCTGCATATCAAACACTGTGCGCTGCTGGACGTTGTTATCGTGTCAATAAGTAAATTACGCTAAATAATGTTGCTAAGTAATTTCGGCACGCTAACGAAACTAGCTAGGCTTTATTTATTGTTTATCTAAACAAGTTAACATTTTTTACTCTCATTCAATTAGAACACTGCATGTTCAGAGAAAGTTTGAGGATTAGGTCGTCAAACGATGGGCCGTCACAGGGGCCATCTGTAATTATGACGCGTCGTCATCATTCACCGTACCTCAATAATTCAATCTCGACATACTATAGGTCTCAGGCGCCCCCGCCCCTCACTTGAGGTACGTCCACACTTCCTGAGTAGGCGGCAGTGCCTTCCAATGTTTTCAACATGGCATGATGGAAAGAATAATGATACTATGACCGTAATAGCAGCAGTAACAACGTCAGCATCTTTTACGAACATGAACAGCACCGGCGAACACCGTTCGTTGAGGTATTCGTTTGAAAACTATGACACACAAAATAGGTAGCATAGTTACGGTATGCCGAGATGAGTAGTGAGGTCTGCCTTGAGGGCCGGGGGTCAAGGAGCTACCAGGGCAACAACAACAGCAGCAGCAGCAGCAAGAGAAGCAGAAAAAGCAGCAAGATCAGCGGTACAGATGGGACTAGTATCTAATTTCAGCGGGTGCAACCTTGTGAAAAGGATGAGTTTCGCCTTACACGCGGCGGATTTGCAGCACGACTAGTCTTTTGCACTATCTAGTTTCCTCTTTTCCAATTTCTTGCTTGTTCTCTCTCTCTCTCTCTCTCTATCTATCTCTTTCTCCATCTCTCTTGCTATATGAAGCTTGATGCCGTGCTCGCAGTCCGTCCACGCCTCTCTCCGCCGTCTCTCTGCTTATCTACAGGAAAAGTACAGTAAAAAGCTTTTGCAATTCAACTTTTTCTCATCCGGTCGACTACAATGACCTCCAATGAGGTAAGTCTATCACCAGCATGCAAGTTCCGCGCTCTACTTATCTCGTGGGCAACGCGCCCTGCAATGAAATAGGCATGTGCATCTTTCGAACATCACGACCACACAGATTTGGTGTGGCAGATTAATCAGTCCGACTAGGTTAATGCTGACTAGGGGCTCTGAGGTGCGGTTAGCTGATTTTTTCTGACAACAACGTCAACAACAACAGCAGCAGCAACAACAACAACAACAGCGGAATACAGCGGCAACATTAAGCATACTTGCACACGTTACACGGGCAACGATGACATTCCACAAACTTAACAACTCTATACAATCTGGATATAGTAGCATCGTTGTACCTTTAGTATTGCATAGTCACGCAATCCCGTATGGGAAACATGAAACTGACATCGCAAGCGTGTTCTCCATGACCTTATACCAGCAAACCTTTGATGAAGGACATGGGGTGGTAGACTCTCGACTAAACGCAAGCCTGAGGTTCTCATGATAGAGTTTAATTGACAACGGTTATCATTACTATTATTATGATTTGTGCTCTTATTGTGAGTGAGCGTTAGGCTAACAGTAAAAGTTCTAAGCGGAAGATTGGTTGTCCGACATTGAATAAGCGAGAAAGTAACATGTTTAATTTCTGCTAAGAACTTTCCGCTTCTAGATATAGTTAGTAGTATTGGCAAAGTAGCTTTAGGCTTCATTCTTCTCTCGGTACCATTATTTTTCACTTTGGGTTTATACTTCAGGAACCTAATGTCAAAACTATGCTTGTGTGCGTGGGATGAGATACAGTGCAGACATGATGACATAGGCCAATTGGATCTTACGATGCAACGTAAACTTTTGTTGCAAATAAATCAGAGTAAAACAAAAACAGACGCATCTAGTTTTTAACTTAGCGTTGCCGCTAATGCACGGTTGATTCCTGCTGCATTCTTGTTTCATCATGTAATAAAATAGTAGATTGAAGATATAGAGTATAACCATAGCTAATCAAAGTTTCGAAACAAAATATTTAAATTCCGGTATGCCAAAAACTTGTTCTTTCATTGACACACAATAGAACCGTACACTTCATATACGGGAGTCATGTTTGTCTTCAAATAATATATATATATATATATATATATATATGTATATAGCAAAAATGTGTGCCTCACCGACACGAAGCCCATCTTGAAGGGGTACAGGAGGCAAAATGGAAGTGCACGTATCCCGTCGATGTATAGCGCACACCGTACGGACTCATTCATTGACGCACATGCGGCCCTATCAGCACGTGAACGGTAGTGCGATCTCGCTAATGTTCATTTTTAGCGTCGTCGTGGGAGAGCGAGTCGCCGTAGCCCCGTTGTAGGTGAGCCGCGCTCTCCAGAGTGAGGAAGAAGCAAGAAGCCCAACAGAAGCCCGTGGAATGATCGAGACAACAACCAGTGATCGTGGCCCTTCCCATACACCCACCGTCGATATTGCCGGTAGCTAGCTATAAGACCCGATTGGCTACAACCCCTAAAACCTAGACAGGCTAGGCCCCTTGTCGTGCCATCTTGTCCTATTATCTTCCCATCTCTTATTCCTATCTCTTGTCCCATCTTGGTCTTCGTCGTCGTCGATTTCATCGACTTCCTTTTCCTCTATTTCTCGTCTTCCTATCTTCTACAGTATGTTTGAAATCTGACGGTAGTGGCTTCCCATTGGCGTCGGTCGTCGCTCGTTTTCGCCTGCTTTTGAAAGCAGAAGTCCCAAAATACTGGCCACCCGGCAGAAAAGCAGGCTGTCTGCCTGGCAAGCGCTCAGACGCCCGCATTGTGCCCTTTGGCATCTTGCTGTATGCCCCCTTCGCTCCCTTTCAATCCCCTATGTCACCCCCTCCGACACAAACCCCAATCATGTTCTCAGAGAAACCCCGATTGGGGTCCCCAGACAAACACCATTCGTGCCGGCCAGCGTCACCACTACGGTTGCTGCTGCTTCTTCTCAAAAACCTTCAAGTTTTTCTTCCCCCGGATTTACGCTGCTGCTGCTCGTCTTTCTCTTCTATTCGTGATTCTTTGCGCTTGCCTTGGTACCGCCTCGTTGCAGGACGCAACGAAGAACTGAAAGGCGAAGCTGACGATTCCTCGCGTCACCTTTCAATTCATTCATTCACAGCAAGAGAGCGCCCCGCTTCCTTCGAACCGGTGATCTGAACTCCGCTATCGCTACAACGACCCCCACCATTGCCCTTCCCACAGGCACCATGACGAGGACAACGAAACGACGGCCGCTACCCTGCCAAGATGCCTGTCGCGCCTTGAAACTTGGACTTACCACATTTCCGCCAAATATCAGTTCAGAGCCAGCTTTGAACTTTTCATCGACACATTGCAGCAAGCATGTCGCTAGCGCGCCGCGACATTAAAGATCTTCTATTTAGATCGAGATTCCATATCCGAACAAACTCCTGGTCCGATCCGACAACAACAACAGTCACATAGTTCTGCATTTTGCGTACATACGAATATGATAGCCCTATATATATATATATATATATATATATATATAAATGTTTAGATAAACATTTGATTAGCTGACAACATGATCTATAGGAACTTACAGAACAGTCGAATTTTGCCCGTCATAGAGGTGGATCGTTTTGGAAATTAATAGAGCTAAGTTACTATTAGTTTAGGGGAAAACCATGTTGATCGAATTCTCATTGAGCGACGCTCAGATAATAAAGCATACCGCTAAGATTCAGCGGCGATGCTGCCACAAGCACCATAGGGGAAACCCTAGATATCTTAGCATGTCCGGCGCTTTTTTGTGAAGGACGTATTTTATGACGATTGCTACGAGTCTCTATCTCTAGCAGTGTAGGACTCGACCCCAACGGTTAGATGTTACTCCGTTGAGACCCAAACCCACTATATACGTACCATACGCACCTCCTTCCTCAAGCTTCAGTCTCTGATTGCACAGATCTTCATGAAATAGTACTATGAACTATCAGGAGAAGTAACGAGCGCCCTTTCAGATCAATTGGCTGGAGTCGCCCAAAGGTTCCAGCACTTGTCCACCACCTGCAAGTCCGTTTCCTTCGAGCTGCACTTCTCTGTGGTAAAAATGTCCGACGCTTATTGCGTTGAAGGTATGCCGGGATCACGGCCATTCCAAGCCCGTAGGGAACGGAGGAGAGTCTCCAATTAAAGATAATTTCTACTTCTCTAGTAATGCAGATCTCCTCTTGACTAGAGTTCTCCTTGTAGCATGTTCAGGAGCAGATACTTACACCACGGCTGCTGTGCGTCTTGGTCGTTTTGGCTGGTCATTTATTTGGGATTATTTTGTTTTATTATCTATTTCATTCAACTGCGTGTATACAGATCAACTTTTGTGATCACCTGCAGTGCATCGTGAAGTAAGCGCTTTGTGTAGGACAGCCAACTGCATGGTATGTAATGCACTGCTGCGACCAATACGGACTATCGTTTTCATGGAATTCAGTATCGAAGCAGAGCAGGTGATGGTAGCCGTGTACGAGGTACCTTGTGTACACATGGCAACTGTCGCAAGCAATTATTATTATTATTATTATTATATGATTTATTACATGTTAAACGGTGTTACAGTTGAGAGGTCTGAACGTATTATTGCAAAGTTTTTTTAATAATCAGTTCACTTCATGGCGCCTAAAATAGATGCCGCGTTTCCTCTGCAAACGGCCAAGGACAACGCTTGCCTCAATAATTGACCCTCTCTTCGGACGTTCGTGACCTCCTGAATTCGCTTACTCAAATATTATTATTATTATTATTATTATTATATATATATATATATAAACATATATATGTATATATATATTATCTTTATTACATGTTAAACGATGTTACAGTTGAGAGGTCTGAACGTATTATTGCAAAGTTTTTTAAATAATTAGTTCACTCCATGGCGCCTAAAATAGATGCCGCGTTTCCTCTGCAAACGGCCAAGGACAATGCTTGCCTCAAGAATTGACCCTCTCTTCGGTCGTTCGTAACTTCCTGAATTCGCTTACTCAAATCTTTGAGAAATGCTTCGGTTCCCTTGCTGATTGGTCCTAGTGTCTCCATGGCGATAGGCACAAAAATATATCTTGTTTCCAGTCCAGCATATTTAAACCGTTTTCTGGCGTCTGCGTGCTTTGCTACCCACCCCGGCTCAACAGAGCTGTGGTGTAAATAGGAAGCCGCGGTTGTGCACGAAACCGTTGCATCCCAAGCTAGGGACTTTCCATGTGACCATAATGCAATGGTCACCCCATCAGGTCTTTCTTCGCCAGCGGACACTAAACCTCTCGGTTCAAGTGTAGATGGTATACCGGCTTTCCTAAGGGACCTTATGATCACACCGTTCAGTTCAGCATGTCTGGACGATCTACCGGCGCTCTTCGGGCAACTCAGTGGGTGTAGGCCACTGGAATCCACCATCTCCCCGCACAGTTTGCACTGAAACGGCTCGCAGACGCTAGCGCCGATTCTAAGTGCTGACATCATGCGGAAGGAGTTGGGATCCAGCATGGTGCCGAGCTGAGGCGAGGGTAAGGCCTTAAGCCAACCCCCACTGAAGTTATCTTGTGCCGCTAAGAATACGGCGCGGTCTCTCCGGGAAGCAAGCTCGTCTACGATTTCTCTGCTCTTTTTTTTACTTTTGAGCTCATCTAGGTTATATTGGCTAGGATATTCTTCTAAAGGGCCTGGGTCTAGCATGGTTCTAATAGTGTCCCGTGCTTTACTGGTTTCATATCTTATTTGTGGTCGAACTGCCTCTTCCACTAACGAAGCTGCCACCGGACCGAACTGCACCAGTGAAGCAGCGTAGCAGACCGGAGCTAGGTCAGTGGCACTCCTTATTCCCAGACCACCTTCACATATCGGAAGACTTGCTCTCTGCCAGGTGTTCTCTTCTAAATTTACGTTTAGGACTTCACTAAGTATGTCTCTGCTGACGTCATCATACGCCGTCAATTCTTCGGGGCACGTCAAAGCAGGGCATGCACGCAGTATATACTTAAATCTTGAAGACCCTAGGCTATATCTCCAAATGCACAGCGCAGCCTGAGGATGCAAGCGTGTCAGTCGTCGACGAATTTTGGTAAGGGCTTCTTTTTTCTCAGAGAGTGTATGCGATATTCCGTCTTGCTTTACGGGGGCCCCCAAAACTTCTAAGTTGTTTAGCTCTACACGCGTGATGCCAGGGAGTATTTCTGTGATCTTGTGAATTGCTTCCTCCCTCTCCTGAGGTGAGCCCCCGACAGCAGTAATCTCACATTTTGCGGCATTCAGTGTCAGTCCCCCGTGTTCTTCAAACTGCAGCACTCTTCTTAAATCTGTTGCGATGATACTTGCAGGGCCGGCAAGCGTGGCGTCATCTAGATACCATACGTTAGAAGGGCTCTGTAGTTGCGATACTAAATCTGATATACCGAGACTAAATAGAGCAGGCCCTAGCGGGTCACCCTGCTGAATGCCCGCTTCCGAACGCAATGTTGAAGTTGTGCCCCAGGTTAAGAGTGAAGGATCTCTGTAACTTTGCCAGACCATAGGCAAAAGCTCTGGACTTTTCTCCATCACTGCGTCTAGTATCCGGTCTCTTCTTAACGTATTAAATGCATTGCAGAAATCAAGTTTCACCAGAACCTTTACTTGGTCCGCAGTCTCTAAGAGGGCACGTGTAGCATGTACTAGTGCTTCTGCGCCGCCTTTGACAGCCACTCCAACCTGATGTGGCAGAATTGCTGTCAAAATTGTCTTTTTATTTCTCGCCATTGCTATCTTTGCAGCAATCCTACGCAGAGTCAGTCCACAAGCTATGGGTCTTATTGAGTTGTCTTTTTTCTTGAGAGCTGTAAGATTTGCACCATAAAATACTGGTAGACAAAATTTAGGTAATGTGCCGTTTAACACTCTGCCCAAGAAAATGCTCAGATAATTTAGCAGGCGCTCTGACGAAGGAACAGTTTGATCCAACATGTCACGCAGATGACGTGGCCGCAGTCCATCCAGTCCGGCTCCGCTTGCAACAGGGAATGAGCGAATTGCCTCTAAGATCGCCGAATTTTCGACGCTCTCGCAGTATCCAACTGTAGGTTGTTCGAAGGTTGCCAAGCGCTCCTGGCAGACGGCCGGTGGTGGCGGGTGTTTGTTTCTTAATTCACGCTCTGTGCGAGAGTTACGTGGTGCAAATGTGTCTGACGACAGCAGGGCTCTAGCGGCAGAGCGTACATCGCCCTCGGCTAGTTTTCTTTCAGCTATAGACACGCTCTGCCGGTCTCCAGCTAAGCCGTCTAGTCTATTAATTGGGGCCTTTGGAACTGTCTGCAGAAGACTTTCCAGACTCTTTTGTTCGAGCACTGACACATTGTCTTTGATTATTCTGGTTAGTGTGGCTTCATGATTTTTTCTATGCGGTAAGGCCAGCATTAAAGATGGAGCAGACATTAGGCTATTCCAGCTTTCAAGATCCAGCTTTGAGTTGAAATTATTCAACGCCTTTGCGAAAGCTGCGGCGCAGGCTTCTCTCGCTCCCCGAGGTATGACCCTGGCAATTTTGAGATCTTGACGTGCCTGCGCTGAGGTTTGAGCCAGTGTCTCTGGGTTGGCTAATGAGGAATCCATAGGAGAAGTATGATGAGGAGAAGGCGTTTTGGATGAGTCAGTCGGTTGTGGTTGAAAGGGTCTTAGATGTTGATTGCGTAGGGATGCCGGGGGGTGTAGACGTGTTATGTGCGCCCGCAAGCCCTGTGAGGTTCTCAAGGCGCGACCGCAGTGTGTGCAGGTATAAGGGGTCTGGGATAATGGGGAGTTCAGCCTAGAGTCTTCATCTGTTATGAATCCGTCGGGATGGGATGGTTGTGAAGTCATTTATGTATGATTCTTATCGATACTCGTGTTTTCCGTTTGAATCAAAGGCACTTCTTTGGAGCCATCTAAGACAGCTATAATAAAGGCCTTTCCTGCCTCCGACTCAAGAAAAGATACGGCTCTATTAAAGTCTTGGTTCTCTTCTAGCCATTTAGACAGTAGGGGCTTAAAGATCTTCCATATCTGAAGAATTCCGTTCACGATGTTTGAAGATCCTTTAAATGTTTTTTCTTGAGACTTCAGCTGCAGTCTTTCCGGTTGTTTATTCTGTGCTTGCTTCTTTTGGTCCACACTTTTTCTAAATCTTGGTGGGGGGAGGTGACAAAGCACGGTCTCACCGTCTTTGTGCATTATTTGTGTAGGATCCCTGGTTGCTGTAGGTCGTGCGGCATCAGCATAAGACTTCTGTCCATCTGTCGAGGTTTTATTATTTTTCTCTACGACTTGAACCAATGAAGGAAAATCGTCCTTGACGGGGAGACGTGTGAATACTTATTCGTAAAGCTTCACTCTTTGTGCTTCGGAATATATTCGTCTTACACCACAGTTGTTATCGTTGGAAGCATGGGTCCCGCCACAGTTGACACAGCGGGCCTTATCATGGCATTCCCATAATTGGTGTCCCGGGCGGCCGCACCTTCTGCACGTAGGTTCACCTTGTTTTTGACAATCGGTAGCCTTATGTCCGTACTTATGGCATTTTAAACATTGCAAAGGAGACCCTGCACATAACGTTACTTTAAATATTTCGTCGACGATGGTAACCTCTGAGACCGGCATGGTATCGAATCTTAGTCGTACTCTCGCGGAGTTTTTCCAGCCTTTTGTTGTTTTGCCTTCATTGTTCTGTGTGGCCACAGCAAATTTTTCCCGTTTTACTTGGCTTACACCCTGATCTTTCAAACATTCAAGCAGATCTTCTTCGGTAAACTGGGGATTAACACCGGAGATTCGTCCCCAGAACGCTGACGTATCTTCACAATGAGATATTGATACCCCGCAAACCATTTTCAGGGTGTTTGCAATTGCGACCTGGGTTGGTTCTTTGACACGGATCGCTAGCTTTCCCTGCGCGGTAATACGCGCATGCACTCCCGGCAAAGATTGCCTTATTTCATTATATATTTTTAGTAGGCTTACAGTCTTCAGTGCGGACGGGTTATCCGGACATTGAAAAATAATCTCGGGATCAGCAAACGCTTCCAAATTAGCGACTCTTCGCCGAATATGTGTACCCGATGCCGCGTTCTCCTTGGCCACTTTCCTGGCCGCAGCCATGACGGCTTTATCCATTCTCGTTGGAACAGTAGACCAGCCTCCACCCTCTTCAGCAGATTATTATTATTATTATTATTATTATTATTATTATTATTATTATTCCGACAAAGAGTGTTATTCGAACTACAGAGAAGCAACGCCAAGATTATATTGAGTCGTCACTGACACTCCAGCAATAATAATAATAATATAAACAATATTGTAGATGCTGTATAATAATTGTATTAGTAATTGTGATACATGTACATAATGGTAATAATAAACCCGTGTTCAAAACATATTATTAATATTATTATTAGAAACCAGTGACTGTGAAATTTTCGACTTCGTTGTGGTCTGATCTGCGGTGGCTACTATAAACTATCAGGAGATAGATAGCAAAAAAATGTTATGCGTTGCTGTGAGCCTTGTTTTATGCCTATAAAAATGTCGGCTTCCCTTTAGGATGCTAAATGTAAATGGTAATAACATTATATCAGGTGTAAACGCGCCTTATTCCGAGTGTCGTGCTGCCTGGTTTTGGGGATCCCTCACAGAATGCTTCTCCCGTGCTAGCGTGCTCTTGTTGACACATTTCAGCATCAATTCAATGAGATTGCTAGACAGAACGCGATACATGAATGGGGACAGTTATATTCATATACAGATCTTGTGTGTGCATATAGGCAGATGCGTACATTAACAGTACGATCTGAAGTTCCGCGGCAGCACGAAATGTCTGTATCATTATGAAGGCTATAGTTCACAACCAGTATGTAGTGAAATTGATCTTTTGTGATGAGTAGAGAGTCACAAGTATATACACTAGCGTTCAGATATGTTGCTCCTATATTTTATACTGCACGACAGTTCAACCGAGAGCTCCTTATTGCCCTTGAGTAATTGTTCACGGTTCGACATATGAGCGTATAGTGCTTATCGTTCCGCGAAGAATGCCCATGCAATTAAAGCTCCAGCGTGCGCTTCGCCAGAAAGCCCCTTTACCCCCAACGCACTGAAGACTCCTCCAAAGCTATGATATAGCTGCTATACGATAGCTGATATTTTGTTACCGTCAAGCTTGCGGTGCGCTGTCCCATGGCCAGCCCGAGTGGCCTGACAGAATGCGATATTCTCATATTATTAACGGCGTCTTCTGAGATGATTGCTTTAATTCTTGGCCTAACTCAGGCGTCAAAGTGAGGCCACCTCTTGTTGCCGAGATTCTACGGGCCGCAATTTTCATCAGCTATAACTTTTGCAACCTTCTTCGAAACCAAGAGATACAGATCTTTAAGGGAAATTGCGTTTGTGAGATGACACAGTAAAGATGCAAATAGGCATATACTAGACTGAATACGCGAATCGCCCTGGTTCCCCAGGGCTTCTGCATCCATCGTATTAAAATCTGGCACTTTTGCAACAATATGTTCGCTTCTATAGTATAACGAGATCACTGGTTAGAGTGTAATGCGCGCTCGTCAAGTAAACACGCATTTATTGTTTTTGTACAAGATGTAAGTTCCTACATTCGTTTCCCTCTCCACTTGATAAACACCCACATGCTAATACGCACTTGCAAACGAATCTGGCAATGGACTACATTAGTTGCTTTTAAAAAATGCTAAAACGAAACGCACTATAATTTAAAGTATGCAAACCGTTTAGCGATCTCTAAAACACGCGTGACATCAATCAATCTTTAACAAATTATATTATTCTATAGTCTACGTTATATCATCAATAACCATGGCCGTTCCATATGCATGTAGTTATTATTCGTTGGTGAGGGGCGGTTTATGAAATTTTGTTCAAATAATTAACATATATAAACTTTTTGGGTTTTCAGGACTCGTTAACGATGAACACTTCACCTTAATATATATATATATATATATATATATATATATATATATATATATATATGTGTGTTTATTTTCATCGCATGCCCTGAAAACTAATAACGGTGTGCATTAAGATTCTAAGCAATATCTTTATGTGGGCTACCCTCCGACACTAACTAATATGTAGCGGGATGTATGTATTGTGACGAGTAACAAGGTGCTAGAAATGCCTAGTCATTTTTGTAGAATGTTCCTATTTTTTCCATTCGTGCGTTTAATGTCATTCAGTAAAATCCATGACATTTTCCTGTGACAATCAAGAATTTTTCTGTAACAATTAACGCAACGGAACGCGATGCATCGAGGAGTGTCTGCCGACACGGCTAGGCTACGAACGCTGTTTAATTTATGCCATCATCTTTTGTCTGTTGCTACTTGGAGGATGAGGCTGCCGCCGAATACGAGGACGATGACAATTACCCGAGATCATTCTGCGAGCGCAAAGGCGTTGCACCACGCTCCCCTTCAACACGCTCCCCTTCCGGCGGCGGCAGCGGCGGCGGCGGCGGCGAATGAGTGCGACGGATTCAGCCCTTTCTATTTTTCTGCACCTCGCGTATCGGGATAATGACAAAGGAACCTCAGTCATCATGCCTCACCCGTGACGGCGGCTTGTGGTGGGGCGCAGAACACGTCTTCCGTATGGCGACCGCGACGGCAGCGACGTGAAGCTGGATCGACCGGCGCCCGCCGACTAAAGGCAGGGTCGCGCGAAGTCTGAAAGAGCAGCACAGAACGCGGGGTGTCGATGAGAGACGGTATTCCAAAAACCTCAGCAGCAGCAGCAGCTGCGTTGCCCTGCTTCCTTCCCCGTGAGGAGGTTCGCCTCGTTGCCTGTGGTGCAGCGGAGACTCGATGAGGCGCCTTATATAATTACGACTAGCACCCCACCCAACGGCGAGGTGAGGCGCGCCGCCGACCAATGCTGAAGTGAATGCTCGGCTGCTCTTCCCACACTCCATCCCTCCCTCCTGGCAGGTTTTCAGTCGCTTCCGCGCGGCAAGACTTTATTAACTTCTCCATAAGGAACCCCTAACGAGCGCACACGACGTCTTCACACGTTGTGCTCCTAGCAATGATAGTGCACTAACTGCTGATCTTATCATTGTTGTTTAGCTTACATATGGCGTTCGTCAGCGAGTATATAGATTTCTTCTTTAGTGCGTATATATGTATATATATATATATATATATATATATAGCAATAATTAATATTGTTGATCTATGGCTAAAAAAATAGTATACGTATATATGCTTGTATATAGCAGCTTCAGTATATTTCTTTAAACAGAGTGTTCAGAAGGTGGAAGATTAAGATTAATTGAAGCTGAGTGTTATATTTTGCTACAGTGCTGATTAAGCAATGCAATTGTCGTTTTCAATAAGTACACCATGACGTGCAACGCTTCACAGCATTAACGGTGTATACACACAAATACTGAGTTCGATGAATAGAAACAGAATCATTTTGTGCGCTAGTAAACAACAAATAAACATGTGCGCTACTTGTGATAGAACTGATAACCTTCTGTACAAGCAGCACTTGCTTCATGGCTCATACGAGTCTTGGCTGTCACCCTAACGCCATTGCCATAAAGCGTAGAGTCTCATTCCGTTTCTTCCCCGCTTCCCCGTGCCTTTATTTTCGCCCTTTTCCTTTGTGTTCGACGCCCGTCTTTCTTCTTCGTCTGCTGAAACTGCTTTTTTCCATTCTTCTTCTTCTTCTTCGTCTTCTGGTGCTTTCTTTTCAGCTTTCTCGTCTGACATCCTTCCCAATTTGGCGGACGGCATGGTCGAGTAATCCCATCATTTTCCAGTGAGACAATCCCGCCTCGTTATTTTCGGCCCGTTCTTATATGCTCTCGTTTTGAGATTTGGCCCGCGTATGCGCGGGGGGTTTATGTGCATCTCGCCCGCCCTGCTACACGGTTGATCATCGCTCCGTAGCATTTCGTCGCTGTGGAAACCTTTTAGCATTCACAACAAAGCATATCTCATACAGACGCGCACACACACACACACACAATATACATCTGCATGGACGATGAAAAACGTTATCAATGGTATCTACAAGACGAAGATTTAGAAACCTAAGAGTGTATATGCCTGTATGTGTCTTAAATGTATGGGTGTGCACCTATTAAATATTGTGTGTGAGTCAACAATGTGCATGTGTATATCAGTTCGAGCCGTATGATCCATATACTTAAAAACACATTATACAAAACTACACGCAAAACTTGTCACAACTATAGATAGCTGCTGCCACAATAGAGACTGCAAACCTGTAATGCTAGCGTAGATATATATTTGTTACCAAATTATTTGCAATTGAGATACGCGGTTAACAAGTCGCCTAATTTTATAAGTTATTGCAAATATATTGTCCGGAGGTTTGTTATTTAGAAAAAAAATCACTATATATAAATATAATATTTGATTCACTGGTATTGAGTACGCATATAACAATCTCGGCTTGTCTGTCGAAAAAAGCAGTGCACTGATCTCCTCTTAAGGGCCAGGCAGACAGACGCATAATACTTCGGACACGCTTGGGCGCACAGTCGACGGATGCACTGTGTTGACTCCCCATTCGTATTCGAACAGACCAGGTGATGATGGCCATGAACTATGTTTCTGGCATGGACGTGGCGATAGTCACATGCAAAATCAGACTAGGTGTGAAATGCACTGAAAATGCTCAGATCTTCAACCTTTCGTCAGACGTGTTCTACTTTATTTTTCCATTTCAAAACATAGTTTTCAAATGTTACTCTATGCGGCGTTTTCAACCACAATCTAATTATCTCGACAGCCGTTGCACAGCCCAACAGTAGTGAAGGTCGTCTTCGAAACCATAAATACTGGAAAGAGTTGACGAATTCAGAGGATTGACCGGCGCAACGTATAACTTCTTTAGCAGTCAAAGAAGACCTCTTCTGAATTTCGCAACAGACGCGGGGCGCTTCTCCTAATAGTCGATACTATGGAAAACGAGTTAGGATCCAGCATGAAGCCAACCTGACGATAGAATTGGGCCTATTTTCATTAACCGACTTGAACTTTCATAGAAATCGAACTTAATGTTCTATAGATACATTGACACTTCAAATTTATTGAAGCTTCAAAGGTGCAAGATATGTAACCAATGTGGTATTGCCTCAGATGCTTCTTCCCTAAAACCTTCTCTTAAGAGTTAAGAGAATTACAATAGTTTGATAAGGTGTTTGTAACTTACGGAAGTAATATTGTTAGGTTTAAACAATGTTTGTTTCACAAGCCCGTACCACCGCGAAATCTCAGAGATCAAAGAAGCCCGATGTTCAGCAAACCTTGGATTTTCATTTCTCAAAAGAAACGAGCATCATGCCATCAGAAGGAACCCTTCGCTCCAGTTCCCGAGGTTCTTTCGTGTGTTAATAATCGTGAATCATAATAGTGCGTGTGATGTTAATTGTGGACACGCGATAATAATCTGCATTTAGGAAAACCCATGATGACCGGCTTGCCACAAGGCTCAACCTTTACGATACATTTTCTAGCGCAAATCGAGTAGGGGTTATCCAGTAAATTCATTGCAGATGCAGACCTTAGCGGCGGACCAAATTCTTCCAATTCTACTCGTTATACGGCTAGGAGTCCTGCCGATTAGGGAAGCGGCTAGTAATGCCCTGCGCCTCTCGTGCCGCCCATTGCGCTTAGAGTTCCAGGCTCCTTTCATTGAGTAAACCTAGAGTCAGACATGGCTGTATGTAAGTCACTGGGAACCCACCGTTGGCCGCATTGTATAAGCTCGCTAGTGCGGTCTCGGGACATTTGCGATACGGCCATCATCTAAATGCTATATACTAAAAAAGATCCCACTGAACCAACTTAATCTCTTAATTCTAGGTGAAGTGAAAGTAATTAATGTATCGCCGGGCAAGTGCCTTCCCTTTCTTAGAAGGAACTAGTAACATGCCATCAGAAGGAAAGCTAACGTTTCATTCCAACTTCTGAGGTTCTCTGATGCGCTAATAATATTAGCATCCTAAAATAATGAGATTGACGATACGCTTCGATCTGTCGACTCACTCAATCGAATCGTGCTTACGAGGAACGCTTTGTGTTTCTACAAATGAGGTGATTCTAGATCTTGGTGAAACAAGGAAGAATCAAGTGTGCACTCGTGATCGAACCGCTCGCGTGCATGTAATGTCGTGGTGAAAATCAATCAGGATTCAGCCAGAAACAACGAAGTCAGCTCACCTTCTTGCAATGGGATTGCGAGAATGTAAAATCAATTGGAGCCTTTCCTCTAACAATGACTACGCAATACGAAATACTGGTTCTTATTGAGGGTTACCTGGGTCATGGAACCAACTGTGGTTTCCGTTTGGTATCTGATAGAATGTCTTGGGCAACAAGCTGTCAATCTCGGACGAACTGGCTTGCAGGAGTGCTATACTATATAACAAGCTTAGTGGAATAGAAGTACTATTGTATACACAGACTTGCGTTGAACTCGCAAAATGCTCCATTCAATTCGAGTATACAATTACAGTATACTTCAGTGTCTCGGAAGCTATTTCTAATCTGTTAGAATAGTTAGTGTATGGAAATATACCACAATAAAGCTGCAGTGCAAACTAAATTTCTAAGCCGTATTTCCAATCGCACAGCACAAGTACAACTTTGCGTTTTATGTTTAATTTAAATGTTAAAAACACCACCAAACATGGCAAATAACCAGAGCAATGCCAGCGATTTCTGTAGACGTCAAACAATTTATTTGAAAGCAGTGTGAACTAATAGCAGGTTACTCTTCGGCAAGATTGTGTTTAATGATCGAGTAACTAGGTATGAGCAAATGTAACTGTATTATCCATCATATGGCGAATTAACTTTCAGTGTACATGAGCTAACTTATTGCTCCAGTTTTTGTTAATTTTAATATTCAATATGTTTGTTTATAAATCGGAATATCATGACTCTAGAGAAAAAACGTGTTGTGTGACGTACAGGTAGCGCAAGACGAAGTTTTTCATTGAATCTTTTGATGTTGGCTGATTTTCGTCTATTCACACACACATTCACAGTAACTGTTGTCTAGCTCGCACCTATCCACGACCTAAGTCCGTTCCGTGCCAGCCTGTGAATTATCATAGGACTAGGTAGGACAGACTAAATGTCCTGTAGGAGAAAGCGGTGGTGCTGCTGTAGTATATAGCAATAAGCTCAGTGAAATAGAAGTATTATTAAAAACAGCGGGCAACCGCGTTGTACTCGCAGAAAGCTCGATCAAATTTAGTCGCAACGAATTCCAGTCTCCTGGAAGCTGTTATTCCGATTCCGAACACTGTTGGAACAGACGCACGCGTCTGCGTCCCGCAGTATGTTGGTAGTCTACACAGCCATGGAACCCATCTTCGTAGCTGTGCAAGGAAGGGCTATGACAGAAACATTTACCACAAACGCCAGACATAATAAAATCAAATACAAAGATCCGTAATAAGCACTTCGACAACAGACGACACCTTTCAGTTGCAATGGCGCTCATAGTACATCATCGGGTAGTAAGTAGTATGTCAAAGGCGGCAACGGCTAAACGCTACAATGAACTCAACCCGCTTGCTGGAGCTATTGCAAGAGGTTGTCCCTGTACGAAATGTTATAATACGTAGCGCGCGTCCCCAACCGAGTAAACCCCGTTGGTCAGAACTAGCCAAGAATGCCAGTTTATAAAACACTATGTTCGGAAGTATCGAATAGCTTAGCAAAAAGTCACCCGTAAATGACCCTCCTGTATACGAATGCTAGTCGACTCTATGAAAAGGCGGTGCGGGAAGCTAAACAAGACGCAAGAGATAACAGTACAAAACAAGCGTCTCGAAAATTCGTACAAGTATGTGCCCAACAGGCGGCTCTTTTCGGCATATGCTCACCTTCTACTATCTGCAATTGTACCCCGATGTATGTTTCCGTGTGGGGCCAGTAGGCAACCGAAGCCCTTCAGAAGCTGGCTTCCTCTATTGGTATCTCGGAGGTAATGAGTACAATATGAAGGCGCCGCCGGGAAAGGCTACGGATTCAGACCTCGTCCAGAAGAAAAATCTGCGACAGGCGGTTGTTCTGCTCTCCTCAAAGACATTATGAAGACGTCATACCTACTGCTTCAAGAATGAAAAGTCAGCCTCTGGAGTGTGATATCGAAATGAAAAAGGGAATCCCTTGACATCTTGCTCGTGCCGTGCCAGAGCAAAGAAGAGTGTCGTTTCCAACGTTTGATCTGCATTAATAGCGCATCGACTGGAAGATTTCTTATCAGGCGCCGACTGGTTGCCAGAGCAGCAACACGGTTTTAGGCGAAAGAGATTGACGGGAATGCCTTGCGCTGTTCTTTTCGGCAGTGCTCAAATGGCCCTTCGAGGCAAACGAAACTTTCCCTTGCTGTCTTCGTAGACTTGAAGCGCACGAGCAATAATCCTCGAGACGTTAGCGGTAATACTAAAACTATTACTACAGGCTGTGCTACAGGAGAGGTCTGTAATTCTTAACGGTAACTGGACACGCCCCAATTAATCAGACTACAAAGTCGTACAGGGAGATAATCTCAGCCTACTACTTGTTTTCATTGATGATACGCGATCTGCCGGACCAATCTAGCGGTGCCACTCCCCGTTTGTGAGTACACTTACGTACGCCGAGGATCTTGTCTTCTACTCCCGGAGTCCATTTAACATGCACCAATTTTGCATCACTGCAAAGTTTGCGCACTTAACTCTCTAGTGATAAATCTATCAAGAGCTAAAGCAATTTAATTTCGCAGTGGAGGCAAACTCGTCAGAAAAGGCGAATTTTGCCTGAGGCCAGCACCAAAAAAATTGTGTAGTATTCTTCATATCTTGGATAAGTCTTCTTAATACAAGATTACATTTTACCACGCATACCGAGAAAACAGTATGGAAGGGTATTTTTGTCCGAGCGGAGGCTTTCGACAATCATCTTGCTCAGTGGGAATCATTTTGCGGTTATGTGAATTGGCGTTTTTATGAGATTAAAGTCATAAATAACTACTAGCTCTGCTCGCGACCGAACCGAGCAAGCTTCGCCATATCGATGTTTCTGGTTATTCTTTCAGTTAGTTGTCTCTAACGATGGAATGCACCTAAAATAAGCACTTGTAATTTCAGGTTAGTGCCTCCTAGCTTCAAGATTGTTAACGTTGCCTTTGGACCGGAATAACAGCACCGCTGGATAAAAACCGTTAGAAAATAATACATCGGTTTTACTGGCGTCATAATGTATTACGACTGCTTCTGCTTCAGAGATACTATATTAAAACAATGATCAACAATGAGATCATACAGTACTTTTCCCTTTACATCGTCCGCTATTAGGTCGATTCTACAGCAATAATCACTGGCAGCTATTACAAACTTAATGTGATCAAAACGTGTCATGGTATCTCCCACAATAGTCACAACATCTTCACATTTCAAGTTTGGCAGTAAATAAAAGAAGGTAGCAAAAAAAGAAACGGAAAAAAAGAAAAAAACACCCGACAGGAAGAAACTATAAAACTTTTAGCGACTTTAACTTTGCAAACAATGTTGATTTTTAACTTTTGAAAACAATAATGATTTTAATTTTTGTGAACAGTGTCTAATTACGGCTAACTATTACGTATGTAAACGGAAATGCTTCCTTATTGATGGTGGCCTTTCAGCTCATCCAGTTTAGAGTCATCTAGCGGAAATGTCTCCGTTAACACAAACACTGCGCGTTTCTGAAATAAGGCCAAGTCGGCAAGAAGTGTATGCGTTTCCCGCAACTTCCTAGAAGTACCAACAAATATATTGATCAAACTTGCGTTTATGCTTATAAGTTGAAGACAACACACCAAACAAACAATTAGTTATATAGCGCAAACATTACTTTTAGTGACGGTAGCGTAGGTATGAACTTTGTCGCAACGAGTGTACTCAATTATTGAGCGCGTGTGTCTTTAATGAGCTAGAGCTTGAGGCGGTTCGGCTTTACGTCGTTCCAATGACTGAATGGGATACTACATGACACTGCTAGTGGCTCTCTTGGTTACCTTGCATATTCGCTGGAACGATTCACGAGTTTGTTTTATACTTCCTCAAGGACCTTTGCTTCCCACAGTCGACGTTCCTTTTTGCTGCTGCCGATGTGCCGCGTGGGGGCGATCTGAGTAGCTCGAGTGCGCAGCACAGCGCCTATGGCTTAACCGAGATCGGTTTCGACTAGCCAAGGTCATCAAAGTCATCACAGTTTACCATGTTGGCGTTAGGCAACGCAAGTCAAATGTAGGCTATGTGGCCGTACATCAGGAAAACGCTCGGTGAACAATTGGCTTGACGATTCAGTAGGACTCTCGGTAGAATTGATCGGTTTTACGTCGACACGTCGTCTGTCTGACCGGATTCGAGCGGCTACCGAACTTTCTGCCAAGGATTACAGTAAGTGTATTATTCACGAGTCACGCCCGAAGTCGAATTTGTCTACCACCACTACTACTACTACTACGACAAGGAGTTTTCTTCTTGTCTCTAACTGTCACTGTATTCCGCCGTAGACGTTTTCGTTAGTAAACGTCGTCGTGGAACTGGACGACTCATTTAATTCAAGCACTTCAGTGCTATCTTTCAGACTTTTCCAGAACAAAGAGGTTTGTGCGGGTGTGAGTAGGCTAAAACAAGTAGATTATTTCTTCACATAGAGTGGATTTTCTAATAGTGCTCATGATACATACGGAAAAGGCCTCAAGGCACGAGAGTGCTTTTTTTGCTGGCTTTTTTACGGCTGACTTTTGCTGTTTTTGGAACCGCTGTCCATTTACGTATATTTCACGGTATTTTGCAATTGGGCCTCACATTCGTCTTGTAAGTGTACCAATAAAGTAGCAGTTACGAAGAACCTAAGGTAAACTTAACAAAGGCAATAACTTAGATAATTCTGTAAGCCGCGTTAGGAATCTTGGTAACAATCATGTTTTTCGGCACCGACTTTATTCACGAACGATTTATGTGTTAGCTGCGTGCAGGTATCGGTACATTCCTCTGATGTATAACGTCTATCCACAAGCCAGCTGTGCGGCTTATTTGCGGTAAACACCGGTAATTAGGCCGGAAGGTGCGTTCCTGTCATTAAAAAATCCTGGAACAGTTATCGTTTTATGTCTTAGTGCAGACTGATCCCAAATTTAAAGTTTCGGATATTACATTGAATGTGTAATACACACAACAAAATTCTAATCTTTCTCGCTAGTGTTTAAGACAAAAAAAAATACTTGTCTACTACACTTTAATAAGCATTTATGCATAATCAACGCAATATCGATATTTAAATCCAACCAGTATTGTTAGAAACGTCGGCGCAACTGCGTAGACAGTTGCAGATTTGTCATAGAGAGTTCTACATATTTGACACGCATAAGGTTACCCTATGCAGAATCCAGATTGAGGTCGACTGGCACATGCTTTTAAAATGATAAGCTCGGAACTCGCAGTAACCATCAATGTACTCGGTCGACATTGCTCAGAGTGATGCAGTGTTATCAGATGTTTTCTTTAAGGACTGGAGTAAAAGTCACACATTTAGACTTCCATAACTAGGCGCATACTTGTATTTGCACTGGCTGGATCAGTTGCCTCCTTCATATCGTGATCAGGTGCCGTTCGTTTGCAGAAGGAGTGAAGTGACCTTATTGGTCATGACCATAACTTTATAATTATTTTGAAAATAATAATAATAATAATAATAAGCTCCCAGACCCCTTATACCTGCACACACTGCGGTCGCGCCTTGAGAACCTCACAGGGCTTGCGAGCGCATATAACACGTCTACACCCCCCGGCATCCCTACGCAATCAACATCTAAGACCCTTTCAACCACAACCGACGGACTCATCCAATACGCCTTCTCCTCTTCATACTTCTTCTATCGATTCCTCATCAGCCAACCCAGCGACACTGGTCCAAACTTTAGCCCAGGCACGCCGAGATCTCAAAATTGCCAGGGTCATACCCCGGGGAGCGAGAGAAGCCTGTGCCGTAGCTTTCGCAAAGACGTTGAATAATTTCAATCCAAAGCTGGATGTTCAAAGCTGGAATAGCCTAATGTCTGCTCCATCTTTGATGCTGGCCTTACCACACAGAAAAAATCATGAAGCCACACTAACCAGAATAATCAAAGACAACGCGTCAATGCTCGAACAAAAGACTCTGGAAAGCCTCCTGCAGACAGTTAGAAAGGCCCCAACTAATAGACTAGACAGCCCAGTTGGAGACCAGGAGAGCGTGTCTATGGCTGAAAGAAAATTAGCCGAGGGCGATGTACGCTCTGCCGCTAGAGTCCTGCTGTCATCAGATACATTTGCACCACGTAATTCTCGCACAGAGCGCGAATTAAGAAACAAACACCCGCCACCACTGGCCGCCTGTCAGGAGCGCTTAGAAACCTTCGAGCAACCTACAGTTAAAATCTGCGAGAGCGTCGAAAATTCGGCGATCTTAGAGGCAATTCGCTCATTCCCTGTTGCAAGCGGAGCCGGACTGGATGGATTGCGACCACGTCATCTGCGCGATATGTTGGATCAAACTGTTCCCTCGTCAGAATGCCTGCTAAATGATCTAAGCATATTCCTTGGCAGATTGTTAAACGGCACATTACCTAAGTTTTGTCTACCACTATTTTATGGTGCAAATCTTACAGCTCTTAAGATCCATTATAAGGCCCATAGCTTGTGGATTGACTTTGCGTAGGATTGCTGCAAATATAGCAATGGCGAGAAATACAAAGGCAATTTTGACAGCGATCCTGCCACATCAAGTTGGAGTGGCTGTTAGAGGCGGCGCAGAAGCACTGGTGCATGCTACACGCGCCCTATTGAAGACTGAGGACCAAGTGAGGGTTCTGGTTAAACTAGACTTCTGCAATGCATTTAATACGCTAAGAAGGGACAAGATACTGGACGCAGTGATGAAGAAAAGCCCAGGGCTTTTGCCCATGGTCTGGCAAAGATACAGAGATGCCTTCACTCTTAACCTGGGGCACAACTTCAACATTGCGTTCGGAAGCAGGCATTCAACAGGGTGACCCGCTAGGGCCTGCTCTATTTAGTCTCGGTATATCCGATCTAGTATCGCAACTACAGAGCCCTTTCAACGTGTGGTATCTAGATGACGCCACGCTTGCCGGCCCCCGCGAGTATTATCGCGACAGATCTGAGAAGAGTGCTGCAGTTTGAAGAAGACTGGGGACTGGCACTGAATGCTTCAAAATGTGAGATTACCGCTGTCGGGGGCTCGCTTCAGGAGAGGGAGGAAGCAATCCAGGAGATCATAGAAATACTTCCTGACATCACGCGAGTAGAGGTAAACAACTTAGAAGTTTTGGGAGCCCCCGTAAAGAAAGATGGAATTTCGCATACACTCTCTAGGAAGAAAGAAGCCCTTACAAAAATTCGTCCACGACTGACACGCTTGCATCCTTAGGCCGCGCTGTGCATTTGGAGATATAGTCTGGGGTCTTCAAAGTTTAACTACACACTGCGTTCATGCCCTGCTATAGTGTGCTCTAAAGAATTAACCGCGTATGATGACGTCAGCAGAGATATACTTAGTGAAGTCCTAAACGTCAATTTGAAAGACAACACCTAGAATTAAAACATTTTTTAAGGAGGTTGTTTTTAATTCTAGACTATCCTCCGTCCCCTACGGGCTTGGAACTCAACCTGAGGTATATCTTTAAAGCACCGAGAGCCGGACATGTTAAGATATCTAGGGTTTTCCTAACAGTCCTTGTGGCAGCATGGGAAAGACAACACCTGGCAGAGAGCAAGTCTCGCAATACGTGAAGGTGGTCTGGGAATACGAAGTGCTATTGACCTAGCTCCTGTCTGCTACGCTGCTTCACTGATCCGATTTGGTCCGGTCGCAACCTCGTTAGTGGAGGAGGCAGTTCAACCACAAATAAAAGATGAAACTAGTAAAGCGCGGGACAGCATTAGAACCATGCTATACCCGGGGCCTTTGGAAGAATATCCCAGCCAATATAACCTCGATGAGCTCAAAAGCAAAAAAAAAAGCAGGGAGATCTTAGAGGGGCTTGTTTCCCGGAGAGACCGCGCTGTATTCTTAGCGGCACAAGATAACTTCAGTGGGGGTTGGCTTAAAGCCTTATTCTCACCTCAGCTCGGCACCATGCTGGACCCCACCCATTTCCACATGATGTCAGCACTTAGAATCGGCGCCCCCGTCTGCAAGCCGTTTCAGTGCAAACTGTGTGGAGAGATGGTAGATTCCAGTGGCCTACACCCATTGAGTTGCCCGAAGAGCGCCGGTAGATCCTCCAGACATGCTGAACTAAACAAGGTGATTATAAGATCTCTTAGGAAAGCCGGAATACCATCTACACTTGAACCGAGAGGTTTAGTGTCCGCTGGCGAAGAAAGACCTGATGGGGTGACCATTGCATTATGGTCTCATGGGAAGTCCCTTGCTTGGGATGCAACGGTTTCGTGCACCACCGCGGCTTCCTATTTACACCACAGCTCAGTTGAGCCGGGGTGGGTGGCAAATTATGCGGAAGCCAGAAAACGCGCTAAATACACTGCCTGGAAACAAGATATACTTTCGTGCCTATTGCCATGGAGACGCTAGGACCAATCAGCAAGGGAACCGAAGCATTTCTTAAAGATTTGAGTAAGCGAATTGAGGAGGTCACAAGCGACCGAAGAGAGGGTCAATTCTTGAGGCAAGCGTTGTCTTTGCCCGTTTGCAGAGGAAACGCGGCATCTATTTTAGGCGCTATGGAGTGAAATAATTATTTAAATAATTTGCAATAATACGTTCAGACCTCACAATTGTAACATTATTTAACATGTAATAAAGAGCACAAATAATAATAATAATAATAATAATAATAATAATAATAATAATAATAATAATAATAATAATAATAATAATAATAATAATAATAATAATAATAATAATAATAATCATAATAATAATAGGGAAAAGAGCAATGATGTAACGAAGTGTATTAGGCCAAGAGATGATACATATTGATCTAATCCGATTTAATTAGATTAGCAGGCTTGGGGGGGGGGTTTGGATGGTAATGCACCATCTCTCTTTATTGAGACATCTGTGCTCCCCGTTTTTTTTCGATCATGGTCGATTTTAATCCACTCCGGCATTCACCTTGTTTAAATTGGAACCATGAAAACCAATTTTGGAATGGCCGGTCTGGGTCTCAAACCTAGGCCTCCCGAATGCAAGGCAAAAACTTTTGCCACTAAGCCATCTTGCTCGGTCTCTTCCATCTTGCCCCTTCGCCTTTCTAGCACTGATTACAAGATCAGAGTACATGCTTGCCTACTTGGCAAAATTTCTTGCATAGCAGCGATAACGAGAATTTGTTCGCCAGTCATTTCAAGTCGATTTTACCTGAAAATGATTTTATTGGCGGCTCCGGCAATCGTACCATTCCCTATTTCTGTAGCGATCCTTTAGTGAGTTCCACTCCTAGCAGTTCAGCCGTTCCATAGATTTTGCTGAGTTTTATTTCAGTAAGTGCAGTGTTCGCACGGAAGTCTCTACAGTGGAATGAATCCGATATCTGGTAAAATCAATCTTAAAGGCAGTGCCATTAAAAATATTACTTTGAAAATCCCGTGTCGATAGGAGATTCCACAACAAATTTCGACCGCAAGGTAATCACAGCAGTATACAAGACATTCATACAGAGTAAAGCGGTGATAGTGTTCGTTCTGTATCACATGTTCACTGGAATGTGATAATCATTCTTGCAGAATAAATGTATTGCCTATCTATATTCTTTTCTCAAAGCGGTAATTTTGATTCTGCGCAATGTGGAGTGTCTTCATCTCATCGATTTGAGCCCTCATCGTGCCCAGCTCGTAAAACGACGCAAAATTGGGCTGCGTTCGTAAACCTGAAACAACGATTCTACTTGGTGTATTTCGACTATTCATAGCTGCGAGATGAACTAGTTCTATGTTCGCTTGCATGTCAGGTCTTTGCGAAACCGAATCAAAATAATGTCGTGGCGTGTTTTAAACCCCGTTACAGAAACGATTGTATCCAGGTAATACGAGCTCGTGTGACGTTAGACTCTACTAATCGTCACGATATTGTTCAACGTTTAGCTCAGGTAAGCTGCTACGCAGTATCTCAAAGACAGTTTTATATATAAACGACCTGTAAAATGTAATGATAACCGGCGATGGTTTGAGCACTGACGATGGGAAACTGAAGCCCGGCGCTTTAGTCCGGATGGTTTTAATATTATCTGCCCAATGTAAATAAAATTCGGTTTGGATGGTTTGACAAATGTTGGTGTCACACGAAACTTCTAGTAAATAACAGTGGAGCAAGTAAGCGAAGGCAATCCAGCTTTTACAAATGGACGTTAGCGATTTCATTAAGATAGCTTTAGATACTAATGCACTGTTACTGGTAACCAATGAGACTAGGCTGTTATGACTGCAAATTTACTACATTCAATAGCATTCGGGTAGCACACTGAGCTGCTCAGAACACAATGAAATGAATAACGCTAGTGCGTGTATTGAAATATCATCTCGTTGCACGTCGCATCGGCCAGGTAGCGGCATAGCGCAATCTCATAACTCAAATGTTTCCCAAACTAAGAACTTCCTGCAGGTAGCTATTATGACAGTAAACTGTCTGCAGACTAAAACGAACGTTGACCTTAGGTTGACAACGAATGTCCTAGCCGTATAGCTCATGGGCCGAGTTCAATCGTTTGAGCAGCGGGGAAATTGCAATACTGCACTAATGATTGCAGCAGAAGTAACATCTTTGTAGACACTGCCTTGACTAGAACGAGCTCATAACCTTTCGAGCGCCGTATACTTACTGTTTCGTTTGGCCCGCGAAAACACCTCATGGTTACGCCTTGCCAAACGACCTATGCGCCCCTCTGATCCTTGTGCACGCCTTTGTGCCGGTGCTGACAGTGTACCTAAAAAAATATTAGAACTAATCTAAAATTGCAATATGCTGGCACTGCTGGTGAGCAGTGAATGTAGCATGGCAGTTCGTTTTCTTTAGATATCGAATGAAGGAAAGCCTAATGCAGCATTTGGAGCGCTCTCTTCGTAGTAACGAATGTGTGTTAATGATCTTCCTTTCCGTCCAGCGTTGTCCTTCTTATTTGTTCTCCTCTACGGCCTGCCTTTTGCCTGCTTTCTATACAGGATATGTATAGTGATGTACAAGGTACTGCCATGTCCGAACGATGGCTAAAGGCCGAGACTATTCTGAGGCCACGACGGAAAGTGGCGCATACCTTTTGAAGCATGTATATTGTGTGGTGACATTTTAAACGCTGTAACTTCCAAGACGATGCCGACAGGAAACAGCTAGTATGTAGGGTTTTTGAAGCGTGTGACTGGCGCGTTTCTTCGGTTCGATTCACAGCGAACACATCAACAGTGCGCGACGAACGCAGCGGTCACAACGGCTCCAATAGCGACGGCATGTCTGCCTATAGGAATAAGCTTCCTGCGCATAGGCGCGGGGCGTCCTTGGCTTCGTTACGGATCACAGATCGAATCGATCGTCCGAGTTCTGAGCGGTTTCAACTCGAGCTTGTTGAGTCGGAGCGGAGAACGTCCGTCGCCCTCGGCACTTCACTCTCGAGTCCACTCCGGAACTGTGAGAGTGACTCGACGGGCTGCGTACCAGCCGAGCAGTCAGTCAGCCAAGCAACGCGGCATCCACCTAGGGCGCTGTGCGAGGCAGGCTTTCTCGATGGGTCGTTAGCAGCTTGCCTTCGCGACGCGACACGAGACGTTAATTTTCCTCTCAGAGAGTTTCCTCTTTAATTGAATCTTTAAACGACGATGACGCGCCTGCGACACTGATTCAGCATGAGAGCAGCTAATAGACTCACCATCATCGGCACGTTCACGTCTCTAGCCTCCCCCGCAGCTGTACACGGACAGGCAGGCCGGCACGTCGGCGGCGAGGGCAGCTTCGAAAAATCCCCGGGCCCCCGGAACAATCGCTCCGGGAAACTCTGCCGACAACCACACGTCTGCTTGTCGGGTCGGGCCTATGGGTAAATAAGCTGCCCGCGCCATTATTGAGAACAGCCGCAGCAGGAACAGCAGTTTTAGCAAGAGCCGAGACTTGAAGAGGAAGAACGCCTGTATTCTGCAGTGGGACAATTTCACCAGAGGAAAGAAATAAAAGTTATGCAATTTACGAGTTATAAAATATGCGGTTGCCTTCTTCTCTCTCTCTCTGTGAAACATACGTCGGCGGCAAGAAAAATCCGCCGCTTACCGGGCAGATCGAAGCGACAGGACGAGGGTTGGAAAATAGTTATCAACGATATACATAAGTTCAGATTAGCTGGTGCCCTAAGCTGTAATCAGCGTACTACCCTATGACACAACTGCACTCATGACAGACTGCATAAAAGTGCGACCGCAGCAATAACAACAATTACAACGGTAAGGCGACGGTACTGACAAAAGCGGTAACTCGATCTTCGTAATAAAGCCACTTTTATGATTATACTATTTACTTTTTTGCGATAAACAAACTGCAGCTAGGAGAACAACAACTAATAATATTTATATTTATTGAACGTTTATTGTCACTTCTATTAGGCATGCTTTAAGTTTCACTTACCTAATTATACACTCGCACTGTGGTATATCGTCGCCAGTCTGGCTAGCTATAGCCCTGCGTCACACGCACTTCTGTAAATGGCACTTGTGCACGCCGTTTCACAATTTGTGCAGATCTTCCAGAGTTCATGATAAAGCTGGGATTTACACGAAACGTGATGAAGCCTATGTATGGTGAGCCTGTCTATTAAGTGGCTATTAGAGCGACAGTTATCCTCCCACTCGGAAGTAGTCATTGCTTCTTAGTGTTAAACCGTGGGTTATTTTCAGCCTCATTGCTTTTAATAAATTCGATTTGACGATACAGATTGACCCCGTCTAGCGAGGCTAGGTGCCTAGCACTCATGTCTTTCCAATGTCATACGTCGCATATTTTAACGTGGTACGTGACACTCGGTGCAAGTGATGTGTTGTATATTTGTCTGTGTGGACTAGGATAGCGGGTTGGCAACTTTAATTTATTGTGTTGTCTGTTACAATTCTAGATAACGTCCGTATATCACGTCGGCGTCGGTCGTTCGCCGGAGTCAGACCAAAACTGCTCCAATTTGCCAATAACCTTACCGCCGCCGCGTTACGTCATTAAATTAAAATAAAAGTCCTCTGCCTAAGAAACTCAACCTATCTTTCATTTCCCGTCCCAAGCATCTCTATGAATTCGGCTGACCAAAGAGCTCTGCTTACAGCCCCCTTAATGCCAGCATGTCTCGACGCAAAGCCCGACACAAATCCTTATCCTCCAATGTCATCAAGCAATACACACAGAGGGACGCCTCAAATGTGCAAGTAAGTAGTTACTTTTCTAAGTCTAGCGGCGTGCAGTCAGGCCCCGGTGCCTCTAGCTGACATTTCTCTTAGGCAATCTTCCCTTGCTGCTTTCTGGTGTTGTGCCTAGAGAAAAGCGATTGCTGTTGCAGAACCCAGTTACGTATGCTGTCTTAGAGCATCTAGGTGGGCTGTATTGAGTAGCCTGTTTATCAGTTGCTCTGTTTTGATTGTAATCCTCGGCCGGTTAGTTTTGCAGCCCGTTTGTTACGCTAGGCTGGCCTCCTCGAGACGGTGGAGCCGAGGATCTTTAGTCGCCGCTGGTGTCTGCGGCTGACACTGTTGCTACTGTTCTACCATCAGGAAGGGCCTTTGAATGCTGACAGCGGCAGCGTTGGCATATCAGCTGTAGGGCCTGTGTAGGTAGGAAACACTGTCGCGGGCCACTTTTCATCGCGTCTCCTTCTTCGGGCTTTTTTCTGACAAGTTGCTCTTTTTCTCTCGTTTTATGTTGTTATCTTACTGTCTCTTTATCGTTGTCACTCCAGCCCTTTGCCGCTCATCTTTAAAGAACACGGCAAACCGGCGGGTGCCCGCCTTATCGCCGCTGCCGCTGCCGCCAACGAAGTCTAGCCTATCTTTAGACTTACTGCTGCCAGCGTTATATATTACCGCGCTTTTATAGACGTCATACAAACAGCATGGGACACCTCTTAAGTTGACGACACTGCAGGTGCGTGGTTTTTTGTTAGTGGTAGGTTGATGCAATTTTTGTTGTTGTTGTTGTCATCGTCGGTGTCGTTGTTGTCGCCGTTGTTGCCTGTTGTCATCCTCAATGTTGTTATTACTGGTTATTGCTTTAAATATTGTTACTATGGCTTTCTTTGTCATAATATTTTTCCTTAGCTCCAATATTGCAGACCACTAACCACCTACTGTTAGCTTTTTGTCCTTTCTTTTGGGGCTGACTCTCAGCCAAGATTAACTCATGGGACTGACTTTCGCATTGCTTCATAGACGGACCCCCATAAATACAAATGTGGGGCAACGGTGGGGCTCGAACCCGCGCACCTGCTATGTGTCTCCTCCGGTCGCGAGGCGCAGACGCATGCCGCCACGCCACCGGGCTCGACACCTACTGTTAGCTGCGTTTCAAGTAACTAACACAGCAGGACAGAAGTTTATCAGAAAAACTCTATCCTAAAAAATTACATTAAAAAAAACTTTCTTCTAGCTTGGCGATTTACTTAACGCGTGAAAAAAATGGCAATATGATGCTGCTTCTATCCCGTTCTCTGCGCAGTATTTCTTGGCAGCATTGCCGAGTGCATTCCGGCTTAAATCAGAGCCAACTAATGTTGGCTTTGATTTGAGCCGGTGTGCACAACATACAACACTTTGTATATCTGGGAAAGTCGAACGACCAGAATGGCCCACATTACCCATATCGACGCCTTATAACCGGTTTTGCAAACGCTAGCTTACATGTGAGAATATGGTGAGTGAGAAGTTTCACGAAGTGTCCTATACCAATCATTGTAGCACTACCGCACGTTTTCTTATAGTGTTGGTAGAACCCCACGTAGTACAAAAAGCAGCACTAAAGTTTTCAAAAAACCTACCAGTGGCAACGAGCAGCTTCTGACCAACTCCTCCATGTTTTGTAGCGTGCCTCTAAAATCCCCGAGCCTTGCGTTGGGGCTGCTACAGCACTAGTAAAGACGGCCAAGCCTATATAATTCTATGTAAATAATGATACCGCACCTCTGCCTCGTGATCGGTAGCAGTTCAAGCTGTTTTGAATTAAACCGATGTTTCTGCGGTCGTCCAACACCCATTCTAGTAGGCTTTAATCGGACAGTTTAGCGTTTAGCTCACTGGTGCGGGAGAAAGCCACTCCTCTTCTCGTCGTTATCTTGCTCCAGCATTAGGCGAGATGCTCCACTTCTGTATACAATTCACTTGGATCCTCGTTGTAAAAGCCGGTGTTCCTGCCCCCGTGTTTAGAATTGTACGGCATTACTTGAAACACCCTGCAGGAGGAGCTTTGTTTCTGTAGCGCTCAGTGCGCATCGCAAGTACTCCTTCAACCTGAAAGCGCACGTCTCGCTCTGCTCTAAACAAGGGCAGCGTTTTTAACCGTGTCTAACGTCGGTATCTTCTTCTAAGTTTTAAGCATATGGAAAAGTCAGCTTTGCTAATGCTGTGGAGGTGTTGCTTAGAGCTGGCCGTTGTCCGTTAGAAGTTGCGTAAGTAGGAAAACATAGCTCTCAATACTTCATTTTGAGATACCGGGACTTGCAAAGAGTAGGGGCTTTGCTCAGTAACGTCATGAGAATTTCCACTCTTCTTCCAAGAACGACTCCAGACAGGTTTTAGACATCTAAACTGAATCTGATCAAGGTTGCCAAATACAAAAGTACACGTTCAGTCCATCAACTACGCCAAAAGCCGAACGGATCAACTGGCAGGAAGCTGATATGCGGTGTTATCAAGCGGTGTTAATGCAGTCTTTTTAAATACGGTGAACACATAATCGACCAGGGATATTAAATGCTAGCTCAGCGGTAACGACTTATCACATTTTTTGTGTAGTGGAGTTACAAAAAAGGCAGTTACATATATTACCCGTATAACGTTTTCATTAAAACTATACGATTATTAAATCGATTCAAAGAAATTTAGTTTGTTTGACATTGATATTTCTTTACAGTTGTCTGCTAGCAGTCGAGATGTTCGGATGTTCGAAGTGTGCGCTCCCGTTAAAAACGGGTGAACAACTGGTTGTGTGCAGCCAAGGCTGCTCAAAAGTGTTTCACGGGGGTTGTCTCAACCCCGTGCTCCCCAAGGATGCGCACTCGGCTCCCTGTGGAGCCTGTGACACTCAGGAACCAAGCCAAGGTACGTTGACCGGCCGTTTGAGTGAACTACAGTGGAACTTCGTGAAACTGTGGTTAGCACACACGGAACTGCAGGAGCGGGTTGCCAAAATCGAGGCAATCCCGCAAGAACAGTTTGCCGCACCCCTCACGCTTACAGGGGGTTTAAACTCCACGCTAAGTGACAAAGTTAGCGTGGAGAAATCCGGCGGAACGCGGACAACGCGGAAGAATAAGAAAGCACGGCTAGCAGACAGCAGAGAAGGAGGTGACGTCACCGAGGATAGGCCGAGAGAGCCTGCTGGAGAGAGCAAAAAAAACCGCGCAGGCGCCAAGAGAAGCTCGGCGTCTGCAGAGTTGAGTAATAACAGTTGCAACTTAAACGGCACTGTTGTTGAGATGGAACCACCGGGTGGTGGTACAGCGACGTCACCAGCTGCGGTAACAACAACACCGACAGCAGATCCAGCTGATCCACAACCGGAGGAGAAGGCAGACGACGATGGCTTTGTTGTGGTTCGTAAACGACGAGACAACAAGACAAAACATCGAATGCAGAGGGGCAGCGCAACAGATGATATAGGCGGATTGGAAGTCTATGCCAGACCGGGGAAGATCAGCGCCTTGAGAGTGGCACGATTGGCGCAGAAGACGTCGGCGGTCGGGCTGCAAGCGTGGCTAGCTGGCAGAGGCATAACTGTGAAAGCGGTGTGGAAGCTACATACGCATGGTAGTGATGCTGTGTTCTGTGTGGTGGTGCGTGATGAAGATTACGCAAACTGTTGCAGAAATGAATTCTGGCCGAAGGGAAGCCTGTTCCGTCGCTGGGTTGGGGACGTCCCCTACGAGAGGATGGTTAAGGAGAGTTTTAGTGCGCCTGGTGGTCCAAGCCCCCGTAAGTGACTGACCAGTTCTAGAACTGCAAGCGTAGTGGCAAACATACCTCTGCGAGTGCTTCTCTGGAATTGTGAGGGACTTAAGGGGGCAATGGATCTTGCACGTGATGACATGTTTAAGTTGGTTGACATTGCACTCCTTACGGAGACATTTCAGCGGGACGAACTGCATATCAATGATATGCGGGGGTTTCACCAGCTGGCTGTCTTACCTGCGGGAGGTCGGGGAAGACCTGTGGGTGGGTTATCTATCTACCTACATAAACGTTTACCACCGATGCAATGCGTCAGGAAAGATGAATACTGCGTAGTGCTCTCCTCTGGGAGGGTAAACGTCGCTGTATTCTATTTCCCACCCACATTCGATTCTGCGGAGGTTGCTGAGATGGTGAGCTTTGGACTTTCAGAGTTAAATCTGACCATGCCAACTATCGTCGGCGGTGATTTCAATGCCAGAATCGATTGTGGGGCCAACGATGATAAAGGCGAGGTGCTGCTTCAAGTGATGGAAAATATTGGTCTAAAATGTGCTAACGCGCGTGAAGACTATACATATTTAAGTCACAATGGAAGCAGCACCATCGACCTGTTGTTTCACAACCTTGTCAGCCGTGAAATTGAAAGCTTCGATGTTCTTTATGAAGCGACTCGAAAACACCAACCAGTGTTGGCCGTTGTCGATGTTCCCGGTATTTGGCGAGGCCGACATAACCCGCCGCGCTGGTCTGCAATGAGACGGATTAATCTATCTCTTTTGGACAGAGCGGTGGGCGGTCTTGAGGTAAGCCCTGACATCGATTCCACTTGTGATCAGTTGGAGAGAACGATGAGAAGTGCAGTGAAGTGGAAAAGGTTATGGCAAAAGAGATCACGCCCGTGGTACTCTCGAGCCTGCTACCTCGCCCACGCTGAAGTGCTCGGACTCCTGCGCCAAGCAAGGGCCAGAGCACCATCATCACTGCAAGCCAGGCGGGACTACTTTGAGCGTAGAAAGGCGTATATAAGGCTCTGCTATGATCATAAAAGGGAACACGCAAGGCGGGAGGAACGACGGCTGCTCGAAAGGGCAGAACGAGAGCCTTCAGCTTACATCGTGCGACCTCGTAGGGCGGTGAACCCGCTTAGCGACGGGCAGGTAAAGAGCCACCTAACTAATCTTTTATTCAATCGTGACGTTGCGGCCGTATCTCCAATCGTACAGCATCCGCTTACACTGGAGCAGCACAACATGAATCTGCCTTTCGAGGTGGAGGAGGTGTGTCAGGTCCTACGGTCACTCCCGAAGAGAAAGAGCTCAGGGCCCGATCAGGTCTGCTATGAGCATTGGATCCAGTCACTTCCTCTCTTGGCAGAAACTCTTTGTGATTTCTTTAACGAAATTATAAAGAGGGGGCGGATGCCTAAAGTCTGGCATGTCGCCAGGCTTTCTCTTCTGTTCAAGGGTAGGCATGGTGATGACAAGCAGGATCCAAATCTCTATCGTGGAGTGGCGTCAGAACGCACATTGAAGAAGATTTTCTGTAAGTTGGTTATTCGACGGATTGAGCGGGTGGCTGAAGAGGCACTTCCACCGGAGCAATTCGGTTTTAGGAGAGGCCGAGGCACCCGTGATGCAATCCATGTTCTCCAGTCGGAAATCGAGCGAGCTGTGGCACAACCCAAAGGTCATCTGTATGCAGTCTTTATTGACTGCGTCAAGGCCTTTGACAAAGCCCCTCGCCAACTGCTGGTTGAAGCATTCCAACGAGCAGGAGTGGGTGGCTCTCTCCTGAGTGTAATAGCAAGTTTCTTTGAGGAGGACACCTTGTTGGTAGACGGTGAGCAGGGTGTATTAGAGATTAAGCAAAATGTGGGAACCCCGCAAGGAGACCCGCTAAGCTGCGTCTCGTTTACACTTCTCCTTGCTGACCTCGTCGGTTACGTCCGACAGGAGTACCAAAAAGCCGTAGTGGTAATGTATGCAGATGATATCGTGGTCGCTCATCGCGATTTAGGTGCCATCAAGCGCATTACCTCTATGATAGAGACGTTCCTTGTCTCGAAGGGACTTGAGATAAACACCAGGAAGACCAAAGCCATGAAATTCAGGCGTGGAGGTCGATTGGCTGCCAGAGACGTTATACGTTGCTGCGGCCAACCATTGGAGTTTGTTAACTCTTTCCAGTATCTTGGCCTTCGGGTTCATTATACGGGAACGACGTTCACAGCGCATGTAAACGAAACAGTACGAAAGGCACTTGTCTCTCTTTACGGGGAAGTAGGCAATGTCCGAAGACTGTCCGTTCTCTCAGCAGTGAGGCTCTTCATGCTTAAGATTGTTCCGGGGCTGATGTACGGTCTTGACAGGGTGTGGAACCACCTCACGCTGGCGAATTTTAACCAGCTTGAAAGGTGTTTTTCATTATATATGAAGCGCGTGCTCTGCTTGCCTATCCGAGCGAGGAGCCGCTTTGTGTATCTCATGTCAGGCTGCCCACCGGCTGCTGAAACAATCCGACTAAGACTGAAGATGCCGCGTACAGTACCTTACGAATGTTTTATTTCGGAGTGGGAAGCTAAAGTCGAACAGGCCAGACGGGAGGTCGGTGGTTTGGACGTTTTCAATGCCTTGCACCTTTGGTCTGGTCCTGCATGTGACAATCGCCACGTATACACCAGGTACATAGTGCATGGTTATCACTACCTGGTATGTTCAAACGCAACCTTTCACGAGGAGTACGAGTTGTGCACCTGCCGGTTCTGCCTGCAGAGGTGTGCCAAGTACCATGCAGTGGAATGCACAGCGCTGGACCGAAAATCGCTGCACTACTTCTCTCGTCGGAAGCGTGAAGAAGATAGAGCTTCATGAGGAAACATTTTTGAAATGTATATTATACTCAATTTGAGTGAAATAAACATAATTGTAATTGTATTTGATTCCGATATTTCTTTACATACTTTTGATTTAAAACATACAGTTTGTTATATATCGACGAATACTATTATTAAGTTGAATTTAATTAATTACCTAGATGATAAACAAATAATTTCAATGTTCTTTACTGCATCTATCCGTTAGTGAGAGTATCAGATTACAAATCGCCAGTGCATTTATGTATTAAAGAAGGTGCCCAATGCGCATCCAGGTTAGGTAACTCAGCTCATGAGCGTCTTCGTCATTACCGCATGGCTTTCTAAAAAAACAATGACTCTAAAAACTTTACACTGTTTACCGTGCTACCCCCGAAATACGATTTTGCGCAAAATATATTCAAAGCTAGCTTGTAGAACGTCTAGACCTAAAATGTAATTAGTATCCAGAACCCTCTTCAGCTAATAGATTGATTAACGACTCCACAACCTTAATAAGGCTGACTTGGACTGCAGCGGCCAGTCTTTTTTTTTTCATTTTAGATATTACCGTCGTACATTAGACCAAATAATACAGTTATATATATATATATATATATATATATATATATATATATATATATATATATTTATTTCGCCAACGAGAAAACGGGAACGGAAAAGGGCCTTAGACAGATCCAGTCAATTTTTGCACGCCTAAATCTACGGAAGCTCGGACGGCAGCGTGGCCGCTATCTTTCGGCAAGAGCCTGTGTCCTTTTTCTACTCAGCGTAACATCACGCCATTTGACGTAGCATTCGGTAAAAATTGAGGAAAATGTCTACTAACCAAAGACAACCAGCCAGACAGCAAGGGCTGAACCCGAGAACAGCAGAGCGGGCTTCCTGGTGTCGACGCTTTTACACTCTTTGGTGTGTAAGATAGTGGTCCCTTGTGGACGACCATGTGAGAGACCTACTACGGTCTGCGGCGCCCGTTCGGTTATAGCATCGCTGGCAACGATGCCCTGAGGACATTCTCCTCTTTGGGCTCGACTTGAAAACCCGACGCACACCCACGTCCGGAAACTTCATATCATTCATATTGCGCTATTGTCGTTGTCGTCGTCGTTGTCGTCGTCGTCGCTATGTGGACTCGGTGGTTCGCTTCAACGATGAGCGACCAATGATATCACGTTTGTGTAGCGAGAAGGCTGCCGGAGAACCACAGCGCCGTCAGCTTCGTCCATCAGCCGCCTCCAGTCCTTCGTGGGCTTCATGGTGTAACGATCCCGGATCCCGTCTGCCGATAACAGACTAACCGAATTCAATGCGTTCGACTACTACGGCTTGATTGTCACGGCACTTCACCGCGATAAACAGACAGCAAACGCTCTTTTTCGAACAAACTACAATCGATACTCTAGTAGCTCAGCGACAAATTCTAGGAGAAACGACGTTAAAGAACTGGGTGTGGCGGCCGGAGGCGTCGGAGAGAGAAACGGCAAAGCAATGGCCACACTGTCAACTACTGAACCACGGAAACCATGATTAGACGGCGCATCATGAATTATCCGTCACACTTAAACCACTTTGAGATTGGACGCTCCGAATTCTGCTTGCGCTTTTGTAGCCATGGCACGCACTGATCAGGCTAATCTTGCAGCAGATCACTTCCCAGAACATGGTTATTCTTGGTATAACAACAACTGTACCACACCCTTGCCAAAACTCACAGTGCCTGCAAAATGTATTGAAGCCAGGTTAACGTGCGGTAGTATAAAGAGTACCTGCCTAACAATTATGTTTGAACAGAGCATACCAGAGTAAAGGCAGAAATTAAAGTTCCTAATAAGCCAACGTCAATACGGCAGTTCTTTCTTCAGAGAGCGGTTCAGTGACATTTGTCCATGACGCCAGAAAGATGTCGGATTCGGTCTGCGTATACAAATCTAACAAATGTTCATAAATTGTGGAAAAACAGTACACCGACACACTGTAAGTGAATGCAAATCACACTACATTACAGTGCCTAAGATCTACGTTTAGGTGAGTTCTAGAATTGGCGTCACAATTGTCCGATAAGTGCACATTAATTAGTCATTTAATAGAACCGTGTCGGTACTGTGAATCGTGGTAGATCCCTGGCTGTCTAGTGAACGTGCGTGACGAGCTATTCAAACACCAAACGTAGAAGTACAGTTCTCGACAAACACTCTCCCACTCACTAGCAGGGCTTTTTTTGTCCTTCGATAGACTAGATTAGATCAGACGAGACAACAAGGACCAAACTACATAATGCCACCAACCAAGTGCATGCGTTGAGAACATCGTATGTATCGTGGTCTTATTCTAACGCTTGTAAATGTTGTTGCTGTTGTTGTGGTAGGCAGGCGCGTGTATAGGAGCAACCAACCCAGTCAGTCCCTGCTATAAGACTGATCGACTTAATGAACCAATTCATTAACACCTGCATCGTGTCATGTCCGATAATCGTGTCAAACCCGTCGTTTGCACGCCGAGTAACGCCGCTGTAACGGTAATAACAGCAGCAGCAGCAGCAACATTACCATGGAGTGCTTTTCCAACAAAATCACCCAACCGCATAAACTCTTGCTGTGCATATGCCTTCAGGGCCAATCGCTTATCTCTGGCGCGTGTCAACTTGTTCTTCGCCTGTGGTATTATAATAACGATCGCAACGCTACGTTGACTTGTACTCGCCACCTGCGCAAGCCCTTCGGCTTTGAGCGTTTAGCAATCAGTTTTCAGAGGACGAACCGAGAGACCATCTAACCAACAGAACGAACGTGGTGATGTTCGCCGGTAATTAGCCCTTACGAAACAGTATCAACAGGATGCCTGGTGGTGTACTCACGTCACCTATGTAGGTCACGTTCTACGACGCGTCAAACAGCTCGGTCACAGCTCACTAGGAAGACGCGTGTTATCTTTTGCTTGCTACGCTGCGAAGAAGCAGCCATTTCGTGCCGAAACTCCTGGACTCGCTGTATCTAGACTTCGGTGTGTATGTACATCGATCAGACAACGGCCATCTATCCTATAGAAAACGGCTTTTTAACACCGTAAAATACTAGTTAGGTAATTTAGTTTTCGAAAAAAAAATTGGCTAGCCAGCAAATGGCGCTAACCGCTGGCACCAATTAGACCGCACGATGTTGATTTATCTTGAAATGTCAAGATTTATTTATTTCTATTATATGCGCTTGTATGTGTTTGCAAGACTCCACGTGCGGACTTGTTTAACGACTTCTTAGTTGCTATACTATTTTTTCTATATATGTTACTGTAAATGTCGAAGGCCAATACTACTTGGCAACAGCAAATATAGGGGCAATCGGGCAATATGATCAGCAAGTCGAGTACTCGCAGACGTCGTTCCTATAGCGCTATCCACAACTAAGAGTTGGTTGATCAAATTTTGGGCGTGGCCAGGAGACGGACATGTACAGACATGTACAGCAGGAACCAATTTGCAATTGCGTTGTAAATGGCAAAGCTAGAAGGGCAACTTTCATTGCCTTGTCGGATCATATAAGGCATACTTGTTAATTTCTAATCTTTCGTGCAGTATATTATGCTTCCCTCATACAGAGATGCCTACCATCGCACCTATCACACACACCTTCACCCAGTAGTTTGGCGTAATGATGCGATGCATATTTTCAATCACAATTTCTGTCTGGCTTTTAACCCTAAAAAAGGATAAGGAGAGACTGTAAAAGATTTAAAAAAATTACGTACTCCAGGTTACCTTTAAATGTTCTGTAACGGAACTCTCAGGTTACCTTTAAATGTTCTGGGCAATGCATTTGTAAAGCGTTTACAGAATAATCTGCTGTCGCACAAATATGTTCAAATAGAGACATTACATTCAATAACATGTTTAAATCATGTTGTAAACACTTACGCAAACATGAGATCGAGGGAAAACGTTCTACTAAAAGCTATTACTCAAAATGCTGCTTTACTAACTACGTTTTCATAAAAAGTCACGTCTCGACATCATGACTTCATAAGGAGTTTTACATAAAGGGATAGTATAATAATTTCTGGCGCAGCAACTTCAAGGACGTCCGGGCCACCTCATATTTCGTTTAAATCTGGTCAGATTTAAACTATATAAAATCTAAAAATAAATGATCGTCAATATTTGTGCGGAGTCTCCGTGAACTTCGTCCATCTCGGCTTTGATTTGTCCACTGTTTGAAATGCAATCGTTTAATCGAGGAACGCAACTTGCGTCTCTTCATGTCTACGACAAGTGCAGCTCAGTTCAAATAGTGGCGCGCGTAATCTAAACGTCGCTTTTGTCCGAAGCTTGATTTACTATAAGGTACTTCTTTAACATTAACTACAAAAAAGATTGGGGCTACTTATTAACTAGAGTTACATTCTGGTTACCCATTAAACGACCTACTCGTATATATATATATATTTTTTTTAATTTGGGAAGTTTGTGGTAACCGCTTACTGCCTGTCGTGCTGCAATTGAAGTCACGGCCCCGGACACGGTCGCAAAGCGTTGTTTACCAAAATTAAAACAAACATAGAAATGGAAAGAGAAAGACCAAATTCTAGATGATTAGCCACCGAACAGTTAATCACAAAAACTGGCCTCTGACGTTATAATATAAAATGTATAATTCGAAATTCTTGAAAACTCCATACAGACAGACGAACAGGTGATAGGCTATAAGCGAGAGTTTGTACTAGTCTCAGCTCGCCTTAAATGTTAATACTCTGTAATGTGTGGTATACCCAATAACCAAATCGTAGTCGATCTACTCACTCTGCACAACAGGTTTTGCCGCTATGTCATCGAATTCCGGTGATAGACGTTTTCACACGCAACTAATCGATAAATACTGCGACACTATCAATTTATACAGTCAGTTTGGCGGATTCGTGGTCATCATTGGTGACTATAGCCATATACCTTAAAATCGACTGGGGAAATGCTGCGGAAACCTCCATGGCTGCGACAATGCTAGCTTCTCTGTCAGCTGCAGTTTTTTTGTGTCTTTTTTATCAACTGCAGCGGACTGAGAACAATCTAGCCCAGCTCATCGAAGGGCGCACGCATCATTTCGGCTCCACCCTTGGTAATGTTTTCGCCACTCATCGTGACGCTATTGACAACATTATCATCTGCGACTCCCGTAGAAGGTCCTCATTACAAGCTTATCCTGTTCAGTGTCGAAATTGACGTCACCGAAGCAGTTCAATTGCTACGTGGGTTCAACGTTCAGCAATTGATCGCCGACATAATAGCCAACCACCTCAACCTTATCGACT
>QVRM01004793.1:0-60000 GCA_003439945.1 Dermanyssus gallinae
GTCTTAAGAATTTCTGTCTGCGGAGATCCGCAGGGTGTGGCTCTGTCGCTTTCATCTCGGCACTTCATCGCTAGACTCACTGCCGTTCTATATTCACTTATTATGCATTAAACAAGGCGTGCACTTTTTCTTGCCAAAAAACAACAATCACTGCTGTTAAGCTGGCTAGAACATTGCACAAAATCAGCAGTGAAGACGTGCCTAGTTCTGCTGGGTCACTGAAGTCAGTAGTTTAGCTACCCAAACAAAGCTAGTAGGAAACGTTTAGACATTTTCGTCCGGCTCGTGAGTACAAATGTAGTGCCTCATATAAGCGTGATATTTAGTTTTTTTTTACAGATTTAGCAGTTAGTATCCTCGTGAAACTCATTAGACGATTTTGCAAGGTGGTGGTAGCCATGCACGATGTACCTGACGTAATAATAGTAAAAAAAAAATAATAATAATAATAATAATAATAATATTAATAATAATAATAATTGGTGGAACGGTGGAATTGAAAGCATGCGCTGTCTTAGCCGAAGCGATTTCTAGCTCTGATGGTAAGGCAGAGTACTCGCTTATGTCCGTCGTAAAGCCCCTCTGAGGGAATTAAAATTTGTTTTGTCAGGTGGATCATCACCCTATCTAGGCTGTATGCCGACATTGAGAACGTTTTTGAGCATAAATAGACGCACAGCTGCGTCAACTAAAAGTCCCTGACATTTTCTATACCCGTAAGTTCCAGCCACGGCTGAGCTTACGACATGACCACTGTACTGAAAAATATGTTCCTATCTAGTGAAGTCGAAGTCTTAGAATGTATTATCACAAACTCGAAGGACCGCCGCAGCAAAACATATTATTACTTCTTGCTAGTGAATTATTTTATGCTATCACAGATTCTGCCAAGCAGGCATCATGGTTGACATCGTATTGCATTTACGAAATTCCGTTTCGAAATTGTAAAGCTGCACACTCGTCGTTGATCTTTAACAAACACTCTTCGATTTACTCAGATTAAATATTACATTATACCTAAACACATATCACATAATGAATATATTATGCTCTGGTATTTCGTGTGGCTACGTTCCTCTGGCACTCGTTACTAATAAAGAAAACATAATACGTACTTTTGCCAGGTGTTTGTTTGTCCTCTGCAAAGTCCAATAGGAGGTAGATATATCAGCGCGGTATTTTCAGATTGCAAACATTTCTAGAACGTATTTCAGACAAATAGTTACCACCAAAGTTAATGCGTTCTTTATGACTCTTCGAGTTACGGTATACAAATCACTTGGCAAACATTTTAAACGTGTACTAATATTTTTAAAAGAGCACAGACAGCGGCAAAGTAGGTACCTTTCTGCATTGGTCCCGTCCAGTACAGGCAAGCCCTTTTTCTTCGCCGCAGCGGACGACGCTGCAGATACGCAGTTAAATAATTAGTATATTGTTACACTGAAGAAAAATGCTAAGAGGTTAAAAACCAATGGTTGAATACGTTTTATTTAGTATAAACCATTTGAAACCATTGCAAGTCAAAATTTAAACTAAGTTTAAATAAGTGAAAGAAAGTTTAGGCTTTAGGTGTGAAAAAGTTTGGAAATAAGACATAATATATATATATATATATATACTATATTTTTTTTTTTTTTTATAAATAAATACCTTTTTTCGGTGTTTGCGGTCTGGGTGAGAAAGTTTTTCAACTTATCCTTATCATGCGGGGGGCTGCTGCAAAAAACGTGTTTGAAACTTGTAATTGCACTGCAACAATTGTGATTCATATAGTCAGTAAAGATACCCAAAAACGTATATACAGGTAGTTCAACAAGATCTTAAAGGAAACCAAGAAATTTCCAAGTTTTGTTTTTAATATTTTCTTATTCGATATACTCCCCTGAGAAGCTCAATACACTTTTTTCCCACCAAGATTTTAGAGCATTATACCTCTTAAGTAGAATTCCGCGTCTTTTAGACTGAAAAATAGGCATTGACAAGCAGCCTTAACCTCTTCATTGCTGGAAAAACGCTTCCCACCGGACTATTCTACAAATGTTCGAAGAATAAATAATCAGAAGGGGCCAGGTCTGGAAAAATAGGAAGGTTATTATAAGTTCGAACCTCAGTTTGGGCTAGTTTTGCCGATGCTTGCCGCGACTTGCGTGCAGAAGCATTGTCCTGGGTGAAACAGGACAACCTTCTGCAAAGCGGGCCGTTTCACAATGAGAGTGTAGTGATAAACCCAAGCTTTCATCGACGGTCCACAAATCTGCGCCAAAAAATCCGACGAATTTTTCGACAATCTTGGCCAAATTTTCGCTGTGAAGCGGAAACACGCGCCGTCTTTTAGCCTTGGTTGAGCAAATGCGGGCACCCATTTTTGCTCTGAGCTTTTTCATCTTCAAGTTCTTATGCAGGAATTAAATGCACACTACCCAAACTGATCCCCAAGGGCCTCCGCTATCTCTCTAATGTTCACTCGCTTATCTGCGGCAATGATTTTCCGCACCTTTTTTCCACGTTTTCCCTCATCAGTTGGCCGTTTTCGGGCGTCCTGAACGTAGTTCATCCTCGGTGCTCCTGCGACACCTTTTTTAACTCAATTAATCCAGTTTGAAACAGTGGCAAAACATGGCGCAGAGTCACCCGTACACCTTGTCTAACTCAGTTTTTACTTAAGTCGCATTCCAACCTTTGAAATAAAATGCTTGATAACCATTCGAAACTCTTTTTTCTCCATTTTCAAAAGCACGCCCGATACGTTTGCACGGGAAAAGCGATCAAACGAAATCGCAACGGCTAATCACCATAATATTTTGACTGCTAGCAGTCGAAAAGTTGCCGTTGCCGATAGCGGTGAAAGCGCTAAAATTCGAATTCTGAAAAGCTCATTTAAGAACCTGTTGAACTACCTGTATATATATATATATATATATATATATATATATATAGAGAGAGAGAGAGAGAGATAGATAGATAGATAGAGAAATAATGAACTGGCCGTGTCGCGGGTCTTGATGCTTTTTTCCTAGCTCGGGTCAGTCTAGACCTGAAGCGGCTAACAATTCGATGGCTTTTCGAGTAAAAGTTCTGCAGGTTTGTTTGTGTTATTCATTTCGGCAACTGAGATGGCGTGATCTGGCCGCTTCATAACTGACCATTGAGAGAGTCATCTCGTCCGATGTCTCACCGTTGCATTGGCACGATTGGCTTCATACGGTGCTTGGGCCGCCCGCTGCCCTCAATTCCCTGGTCAATGTGTTAATACTGGCCGCATGCTTCGGGTGGCGGCCTTCACTCTAAACGCATGAAGGTGCACGGTAACCCTTCTCTTCGTCTGGCTCGTCACACTGGCACAGATGGGGATGGACGAGGGTGCACACCCAAATACGCCAACCGGCACAAATCTTCCTGTTTGAATCGTTCGGTAATGTACCCAGTGAAGCGCGGGGTAATCGTGTGTGGAGGTTGCCCTGAGTCGAGTCTTGATGGAGTCGCCCTTGACCTCATACTTATATATTGTTTTTGCATAACTGAGCTTGGATATAGGGATGATTTCGAGGTATGCAAAGTATGACACTAGTTTCTCGCGAGTCCCGTTTATCATGAGCTTTGCTTTCTGGTCTCGTAAGACATGTTCTGCGTGTATGGTTCTTGAAACGGTGGAGAGGTCCGTGGCGTAGAGATAAAAAAAACCCAAAGGTTAAATTGAATCTCCTTGGCATAAATAACCGGTCTGTTAACTTGTTCGTTGACATAGAGGTCACCGTTTTATATCTGTATGTAATTGATTTTAAAGAGTACCACCGCATGTTGCCCTCGAGGTTGAATCTAGTTTGGCGTCATGGGTCTGAATTGGAAAATTCCGCAAACGGTTTTTCTCCAATGTGTGCTTGCTCGAGAGCTTGCTCAATCAATCTTGAATAAATCCGGGAATGAATTTGTGCTGCTTGTCGGGTAACATATGCCTGCAGTGAAACTGTAAACGATATACAGTGACAGATATCAGTCTCTTATAAACGACTGTCATGAGTACGATATTTCGATAGTTCTCAGGTTCAGTTAGAGGGACCTTTTCCTTTTTTAGAGCGGCATAGACAACGTTCTCTCCAGGCACCGACTATTCTTCAGTCTCGGGAAGCTACACTAAGCAGGCAGGTGACGGAGTTTCCATGATTTATGATTCTTATTACGTTGTAGGGCCAGGTGCACTTCATACATTGCAAAACGTAATACTTTGTTCTGATAATTTCTTGTCTGTGGAATACTGCTGAATTGCCTGTCGGTATTGCTCTGGAACACTTAAATCCAATTCTGGTCGATTATGGAATAGACGACATGGCCTTCCTCGGTAAGAGTATCCAAGGCCAGCACTGACTCTACTGATATTCGCGTTTCTTCATTTAAAATGCCGTTGACCGCTATACTAGCTTTTAAATGGCTTACATCTTGGTGGCTCTCTGGGGGAAGAATGAAAGTCCATATTGCGTTAGTTAGCTATTTTTCAAGCGAGTTGGGGTCTTGAGATTGTGCGGGGTATTCAGGGCGTCACAAACTTTGCCTATGTCGACACTCCCGAGGTGGCGATGAGAGACCGCAATGTTCGTGTATCAGAGTGAACAGAATTTGGACATGTATACGGTGGACTGACGGCCTTCAATAGTATATATATATATATATATATAAGTGCAAAAGTTTGCCATTATATGTTGCTTATCTGCATCGCCCTCGGCACAATTACTTTGCCTTTATAATGGCTTCTATGTGTATTACTTACATTTGCTAGGTGACTTTTTGCCATCTGCAAAGTCAAGTTAAAAGACCATTTGTAATTATATTTTTTAGGCCTACAATAAAAACTACATCTAGTAAATTTTTTCAAACAGTCAAATCTAACATCACAAGGTTAATGAGTAATAATTCTTCTATAGTGAGATGTTTTGCCTAAAATGCAGTCAATTATACATTTTACTCTGCATTACGTTTGCGTGACAAATACAAAATGCTACAACTTAGTGCAATTAAGGTCGTTCAAACAATATATATATATATATTATATGTTGGACATCAAACAGGACACGTCAAAACTATATATTGTATGTTGTGTTGCAAAACTATATATATATATATATATATATGTTACGCTTGACATCATGTGCTACAAACGTCTATTGACTGAGAGAAGAAATATTCAGATAACGATGGTGTGATTTACCTTTTTGCATCTGTTTATCAGCTCCGGCGGATGGCGCTGCAAGCAACCCGTTGGTAAATTTATTGTTTCACATAACTCAAAGGCTAGAGGCAAATTCTTGAATATATCTCCTTAATTGTTTTAAAAAAGTTCTGAAACTAATGCCTAATAAACTACTATTGCTTATGATGATTTATTAACACCCATCGTGGATAAATTATAAGCACGTACATCAGACACAACTAGCGCTTATTTTACATCGCTGAAATTGCCCTCTCTCTCTGTCGCCCTGGCCTTAACACCTCGCGCACCTACAACACTCCTGAGGATTGTAGATTTCTTCCGTGCTGCATAACACGTGATAAAGACCGTGGGCTGCAGACGCCGTGGTTAGATGCCTACACTTATCCGGCTTTTAATGTCGTTATTGCAACCGTAGTGTATATTCCTATGCTGATTTTTTTTTATTTCTTCGTCCACTTTAGCCTCGAACGTTCTTGTCCTACGTAATTTCAATCGTAACTGTAGTTTCCGTATACTTAAGTCCCCCTACTAAGATTTGAACTATTATGTTCCTACAAAAATTGGCTAGCCCCACACCCGTTCCACAAAGAGAAGTCTTAACTCTCTAGTAACTAATAGTTCCTTATTGCTGCCGCTCGAATTGCTTTTCGACTCTGCTTTCTATTTGCTCTCGGAAACTGCTACCATTACGCGTTATAGTGACTCTCAGATACGTAAATTATTTTACAAAATTTACGCCATTACTCCCGGCTCAAAAAGCGTCGTTTTTGCCAATCGACCATCTCTTCGAAATTTAGCTGCTACTGTCTTTTGCCAGTTACTGCTAAGTCCCATGTCATCAATTAGTCCTTTCAGTCTCTGTTCAACCCATATATCTTAATGCCATCTTAGTAATTAAAGTACTACCCGGTTAGGTAACCCTCCTAATAGCACCGAAAAAGGCAACGGATTGTTGCGTTTTTCGGTGCTATTAGGAGTATTTCGTAACGTCTTTGCGTTTTTCGGTGGGTCACAAACCCTAAACTGTCGATGCAGACAGTACCCCCAACCCCAAGAATGGTCCCCAAATGTCATAACAATCGATACGGAATTCCTGAGGCTAAATTCTCTATAATCGCGCATAAGAGAGATAAATAGATACTCAAGCCCTATAAATACCGTTATTCGCGGTGTTTATAGATCTTATGTAATCGCGCTAGGTACAAAGTGGCCTTACTTTTATTAAGAAGATCCCACTATTCGGCTACGTCCCGGTCCTCGGCCTACGGCTGCACTCCGTACTGCTGCTAAGCTTGAATGCCCTCCATGGGTATGTGCCTTCTAAGCCCCGCTCCTTCCCGAAATGATGCACTTCCCCCAAAAATGTAATACCATCAAAAATGTCCGTCTGTGGCAAAAACGTTGATGACCTGGCCTGGCTTGCTTACTAACCCATATCCTGTCTCCACCATAGTATCCAGAAATCTCGCATTAAAAATCCTCACTAAATTAATCGGCATTGCTTCGACCCCAAGCATGATATGTTTTGCCATCATCTCAGTAGGCTCAAAACCTGCCAGTTTCACATAAGCTGCCGCAATTTCAACATACCTTGACGCTACTGTTACAAAGTCGTTTTGCTATTACTTCTATTTGCATTTCTCCAATTTCTGCTCGCCCAACACCAAATCCCCCACCTCACGAGTACAATCCTTCTATAGTTATCAGGCTCAGCTAGGGGGGGGGTTCTTTTGCAGAGTGGCATAAAGAAGTTTTTTCTCAATGCATCTGGTATTTAGTGGAGTTATACAATAAAGAAGGTGGGTGAGAAAAGGGACGACATCTGTTCAGATATTTATAGATGATGTGGCCGGGTCCCCACGATTTTTGATTTTTCTACAGCATCGGGCTGAGTACACTTGGTATACTGTGCGGAAGGTATTACGTCGTCCCGACAATTTAATGTTCATGTATATATATATATATATATATATATATATATATATATTGTGTCGCGAAACGTAAAATTTGGCGAAACGTGTGATTAATCTGATGAGTAAGTTATTTATGCATGTACTCAATCTTACGATACGCCTTCCGGAAAACTTGATTACCACGCAATCACAAATATAATCTACGCCATATTGTTGCCAAAATGATCGCTATAAAATGCGCATTGGCTTGGATGTGTTAGTTTTGGGCAATGTGGGTGGTCCTAGCGTTATGATTTTGGGCCATTAAGTTAAAAACTAACATATTTTTTTAATTTTCTCTTTGCATTTCTTTAAAACGACTAGGTCGTATCTTCTAGGTGGCGCCATATGTCCTTCAGAAGAAGCAAGGAAAACGCCCGAATACGAGAATGTGCTTTTCTCCTGTATTGGGAAACTGGTTGTCTCGCAAGCTCCATGTTTCATTGGGAAAATCTGTTAAAATACTTTTACAGTTCTCAATGTCGCTTTTTTTTCGTGATATATATATATATATATATATATATATATATATATAAATACACATATATAGTACTGATGATTGCCACTTTGCCTATCCGCTTCGATCTCGGCACAGTTACTTGTATATTATGGCTTCTCTAGAAATATACTACTTACGTTTGCTAGGTGACTTCTTGCCCTCTGAAACGTCAAGTTAACAGATAATTTAGCATTCTAAAAAATGGCAAAGGGACTACGCCGAGAAATTACTTTAAAACAGTCGAATACAGCTTGAAACACAAGTTAATTGAGTTTAAAGAATATTAGCTTTTATTAAGAATGTAAGTGGAGCGACAAAGTTCTAAGATATGTAAACGCTTTTTGAGGATACTCTGCACTTTTTCTCAACCATGTGGATAGTTAACTGAATAATTTGTACAATCAATATTCGCTCTCGGCTCATTTACTTATATATAAAAGCCTCAATAGAAATATGTTACTTACGTTTTCTAGGTGACTTTTTGCCTCCTGTCAAGTTAAGAGATCATTTAGAATTTAGTACGAGAGAACGACTACAAACAAAGAACTACGACTACAAATGCTTTTAAAACAGTCAAATCCAGCTTGTATCAAAAGGTATGAGTAATAATATTTTGATATAATAAAAGGCATTAGCCAACCTTAAATTATAGTGTAAACGTGACAAATACAAAACGAAACAACCAAGTGCTATATATATACAGTCCCTGAAAAAAATATAGGGCCACCCATGTTTGCCACATTTCACGCATTTTTTTATAACCGATTGTGTAAAGATCATAATGATACATGCTCACAGAGTAACAGCGGATACTTTTATCGACATTTGGAGTATCGGGTTACCTTAAAACACGAGATTTCGACATTTGGCACAGCTACGCTGCGAAAAAATTATAAAGTCACCACCAAGATGCATGTCTTAGCGAGTGAATTGAGTGGAATAACAACGTTTGGGCTCATTTAACGGCTCGACAGAAACAAAGCCAGACCTCCTACCAGAAGTTTTTTCTTTGTTGAAACGATAGGCTTAGGCTGGCGCCTCATGGGTAAAGAAAAGGCCCATATCAAAACTTATAAGAACATCGGCCTCTCTAATCGCAAAATTTCCCGTCAATTAAGGCGCTGTGTCTAAAAAGTAAATAACTTTGTTAATTTAGGTAAAAAATACGCCGTAAAAAAATAGTTCAGGCGTCCAAATTCTATTTTGGAACGAAACAACCTGCAATTCTGAAGAAAGCGTCGAACTCTGCGCCCTCGGCGAGGGCGATTGCGGCGGTGGCCGACGTGCAAACGAAAGTGCGAAATGTGCAAAGCTTCCTCAGGAAGACACATTGGCAAAATACACAAGAAAAAACAACGATTGACCGCTGACCGATGAAAGCTCGTCTTGACTTCACCCACGATAAAATGTCATGGACACCTGAGTGCCCACGATACGATGTCATGGACCACTGAGTGACACAGAGTGCTTTTTTCGGATGAAAAAAGTTTAACTTTGATGAACCGGATCGATGTAACTATTATTTGCTTGAAGTCCGCAAGGAAAAACGAATTTTGTCAAAACGTCACTCAGGTGGCAATCAGGTGGCAATTCAGTGGTGATCTGGGCTGCTGTCGGGTATTATACAAAGTCGCCGATTGTTTTGTTAGACGGTCGTGTTTATTCGACACGCTACGGGGATTTACTAAAAGAGCAATCGGCGCATTTTAAGCTGATGGGAGGGCCAGACTTCGTTTTTACGCACGATAACGCCCCGACTCACACCGCCAGGCGGATCGCAAGCTGGTTCGACCAACGTCACATTGAAGTCCTTCGCTGGCCTGCACTCTCACCTGATCTTAATATGATCCAGAATGGGTGGAGCTAGCTCGAACAATAGGTTTACACCGATAAAAAACAATTTTCGAGGCTTGGGACAAGCTCTTGCAAATGTCATCCAAAATTTGTTTAACACTATACCAAACCGCACTTTTGAGGTTATCAGACTTAATGGAAAGTTCACTGAGTATTAAGTATAGTTGCTAAATGCCGTGAAATTAGCCCAAATGCCGTTAATCCGCTTAATTAATTTGTTAAAACAGGTATCTTGCTAGTGGCCTTATAATTTATTCGCGGTGTAGCTGTCCCATATGTGAAAATCTCGTGGTTAAAAGTAATCCGAGACTCCAAATGTCGATGGAAGTTTCCGCTGTTACTCTGTGAGCATGTATCACTGTGATCTTTACACGATTGGTTATAATAAATGCGTGAAATGTAACAAAAATGGGTGGCCCTATATTTTTTTCGGGGACTGTATATATATATTACATGCGATTTTAGTCTATTGTTTTCCAGCATTTGCTACAAACGTTTACTGACTAAGAGGAAAAATATCCAGATAACGGTGTGATGTGGTTTACCTTTTTGCGACGGTTTATGCTCGAGTGCAGGCCAACCCTTCTTCTCACCTCCAACGGATGGTGCTGCAAGCAACCCGTTGTTGAATTTATTCCTCCACATAACACAATATGCTAGAGGCAAATAATTTAGTATAATCCCCTTACTTTTCTAATACATTTGCTAATACTAATGTCTAACAAATCTAATACGACTACGTTTCTTATGAGAGCAATGATCGACGCAATTTTAGTCCTTCTTTTGTGAAGGTGCTCTGTTCAACTCAGAGTCGGGTATAAGGATGAATCCAAGGTAGGCAGAGTGGGCACCAGTTCCACGCGAGACCTATTTGTCCTGAGTTTTTAACCTCCTAAGGCACAACCCAAAGGCTGCTAAGTTAGGTTTCCTTGGGTAAACGATATATAATTACGGACATCAGTGTTTGATAGACGACGCTCTACAATACGAAGAACACGATTGCTCCACAGTTCACAGGTTTAGCTGGGTACCTTTTCCCTAACGATATATTCGCGTTTCTATATCTCAAATGCCGTTTTCTTTCAAGATTTTAATTTTATGTAGGTTGTTCTCGTGTTGTTATTATGTTGTTAGAGGCAAACACACGTACATATATATGTATATATATATATATATATATATATATATATATATATATGTACGTGTGTTTGCCTCTTTGTCTATCCGCTTTGATCTGGGAACATTTACTCATATATTAAAGCTTCTATAAAAAAAATAGTACTTACGTTTGCTAGGTGACTTTTTGCCTCCTGCAAAGACAAGTTAAGAGATCATTGGGAATTCTAAAGTATAACGTTTAAGACTGTAAAGAAACGACTACGTCTGGAAATTTATTTAAAACAGTCAAATCGAATTTGTATCGCAAGGTTAATGAGTTTTAAGGTTTGTATATGCTAACTGAAGACATTTGGCATTCTTTCTAAACTATGTATATAGCAAACTGAATATGTTACACAAACAGTAGAATATAGAAGCAATATAATCGAAAAGGACATAAGTACGTAGACAAAATTTCACAAAACGCTTTTGTCGGGATGTTACATATAGCAGCGTTTGATATATTCGAATACTAAGTTCTTGGCCACGACTTAGAACTAAGAGCGTCTACTGGAGGTATGGACCTTTCTGTTTGCAACTACAAAACGCTGAGGTATAAATGCAGAATACAATTGGATACGTAATAGCCTATAGGCAGATCAGCATAAGTGTCATTGCGTGGTCTTCTAATTTAGGCATACACTCATTAGTACCCTATTTGTCAAATGTAAATATATAACTCTTCGAAATCAACATCTAAAAACCTATACAAAAAAAACTATTTTCCTATACAAACAAAAACGAGGCTATAGTAGTTACAACAAAGGTATGTAGTAGTCTGGCACAAAGGAATTTTTGTGCCCAAAATGCAATGATCAACCATACATTTTAGTTCGCATTAGGAGTACGTGACAAATACAATACGCAATAACTAAGTGCTATTGAGAATGACATATATGATGAGAATTATATATATATATATATACATTTATATACGTGTAACTTTAGTTTATCGCCTTCAAATATCGCCTTGCTACGAACGTACTAACTAAAAAGAATATTCAGATCACGGTGATGTGGTGGTTTACCTTTTTCCACCGGTCCCTGGTCGAGCACAGGCAAGCCCTTCTTAGCTCCAACGGATGGCGCTGCAAGCCATTAGTTAGTGATTTATTGCAGATACAGAAGCGAATTTATTATTGCAGATAACAGAAAAACGTAGAGATCACCACTGCGTATCTATGTATAAAAATGATCTTCAGAATATCACCGATAAGCTATAGGGAATCCAGACGGACATGCGCCACCCCAGCCATGATGACTAGTCTGGGACTCGCAAACCCAGTAAGCCCGCTTTCCCCCCACCCCCAGGGATCAGTAACTGCGTGGGCATTGCTTCGAATCCATGGGAGTGGTGTTGCACCAACTTCTACATTGTACTCCAATCTGGCATAATCCGGCGCCTCGTGTCTGCCTTGGTGCAGCTCAGACGCGTCAGCCAGACCGTTAACGCCTTCCACAGCTCCCCCACCTAGGGATGCGTCGAGAGTCATCGCCTGTAGCGTCCCTGGCTGTCCCTGCCTAATCCCAAGGCTAGTTTGCCTTTTGCTGCCTATTTCTCCTTCTTTCCCTGTCACCTACGGGCGCTCCCTCTCGACTGGATCGGGGGCTATTGTTAAAGCGAGCTCTCCTGGCAGTTTCCTTGGGTTGTTCACGTTTTGTTATTTTCAGCGAAACTAAACAAAAAAAATGAAAACCCGTGTTGCATTGTGTTTTCAAGCGAGTTTGGGTCTTGAGCACATGTCTATTCAGGGCATTACGAAGTTGTCTATGTCGATTTTTCGGCACACATGGCGAAGTGGCGATTTAGAGTCGGAAATGCTTGCGTATCAGAGTAAACAAGGTTTGGAATGTACACGGTCAGTTGACATTCAGTTGGCATTCCAGAATTTATATTCGCATGTCATATATTTATGGCACACATAATACATACATGTAAGTACGAATGTTTGCCACTTTACTTATCCGCTGCGTTTTCGGCACAATTACATATATATTAAGGCCTTTATAGAAAAATGTAACTTACGTTTGCTAGATGATTTCTTGCCTTCTGCAAAGTCAAGTTGCATTGCAGAGGTCATTTTGAATTCATAAGTATAATTTTTGGGACTACAAAGAAGAGATCATATATATATATATATATATATATATATATATATATATATATATATATATATATATATATATATATATATATATATATACATGTATATATAGGTCTATAAATTATTTTAAAAGAGACGAGCGCAACTTCTGTCAGCAGTTTAATTGGAGTGTCTGAGATATGTATAAGCAATGATGAACAGTAAAACTCTAAACAATATACAATGACGGATATCAGTATTTTGTAAACGACACTCATGAGGCTTTTCCTGTTGTCGAGCGGCATAAAGTGATTTTCTCTCCATGCATCGGATATTTTTCCGTCCCGGAGACATGCATTAGAGAGTAGGGTAAGCCAAGAGGCGACATAAGTTTAGATAGCCATGGTGATGTGGTCGGGTCCCCATGATTTTTTATTCTTCTTACGACGCTGGGCTGTAGGAATAAGTGCATCTCGTACTGTGGTACGGTAAAAAGGCGTTATCACTTCGTTCCGATAGGTCGTTGCTCAAGGATATTTGCTGAATTTCCTGCCAGTATTGCTCTACAAACACTGAATGTAATCCTGATATCATGTATGGAATATGACCAAGAGCTTCTTCGGTATGAGTATCCTAGACTTATCAGCACTAGCTGAACGATATCTGTTTCTTTATCTCGATGAGGAAAAAATGCTGTTTTCTTTCTAGATTTCAATTTCTTCTTGGTTCATTTCGTTAAACTCAGCCGAACTAAACTGTATATTTGTACTCACTATAATGGTTCCTTAATGGTTACCGTCCTATTGGCTCCCTAGAAAGTTGTGCGGAAGTATTCAGGACATTGCGAAGTTTATTCGATTCTGCTGTACACTCAGTATATATATATATATATATATATATATATATATATATATATATATATATATATACTGATCCTTGCGACTTGGCTTATCTGTTTTAAGCTTGGCGCAAACATTTATATACTAAGGCTTCTATAGAGGCATATGACTTACGTTTGCCCGGTGACTTTTTGCCCTCTGCAAAGTCAAGTTAAAATATTATTTAGAAGTTTAAAGTATAATTTATGAGACTACAAAGACTGCATCTAAAAATGATTTTAAAACAGACCAATCCAACATGTATCACGCATAAGTACTGATCCTTGCGACTTGGTTTATTTGTTTCGCGCGTGGCGCAACTATTCTTATAAAAAGGCTTCTATATAAACATATGACTTACGTTTGCTAGGTGACTTTTTGCCCGGTGACTTTTTGCCCTCTGCAAAGTCAAGTTAAAAGATGATTTAGAAGTTTAAGTATAATTTATGGGACTACAAAGACTGCATCTAAGAATTATTTTAAAACAGTCGAATCCAACATGTATTACGCATCATATCGTACACTTTAGTCTGCATTAAGCGTATGTGACAAATAGAAAACGTAACAACTAAGTGTTATTGGGAATAGCAAAATTATATATATATATATAGAGCTTGGCATGTGATTTTAGTCTATCGCTTCCTAGCATTTGCTACAACGTTTGCAAACTGAGAGGATAAGTCATCAGCTAGCGGTGATGCGGTTCACCTTTTTGCACCGGCCCCTGATCGAGTACGGGCAAGCCCTTCCTCTCAGCTCCAACGGATGACGCTGCAAGAAACCAATTCGTGAATTTAATGGCTGTGCATAACGCAAATTAGTAGAGGCATAGATAGTTGAATACGTTTCCCGAATTGTTCTAAAAAAACGTTCTAAAATGACACATAGTACATCTACGAATAGCAACCTACCCTGGTCGCCGGTCGCCATGAGTCGATGTTTAAACAGCTCTGGCACTATATAAAGCTTACAGCGATGGTACACAAAAAACCATGACCAAATGACACAAACACACACACACAAACAGATGCCGAGAATACGTCCCCGCTTAGTATATGTTGGGTAGCAATAAATGGCCCAGCATCGGAGAGTTGCCGATCGTTGCTAGAAACTTCAACGCCGTAGACGTCGTAGTGTTTTAAAGGTCACACCACAGATGCTTTGTGCATATAAGTGCATTACCTTTTGGAACAGTTTTTTGCTCCTTAGGGCCAAGATCCTTTCCTTTGTCCTTCGATGGGGATCCTGCAGCAAAACATGTTTTCGAACTTGTAATTAATAATTAATTATATAATGAGAATGAGTTTCGTTCGACAACAGTCTATAAAATCTGAACGGCTTACAGAGGAAACGCCGCGTAACTGCATATTAAGTTTTATAATGTACCAGTTTAAGCTTGGTGGGTGGCTCTTTACACGGGCATGAGTGTTACGGATAATAATTATGTCATGGTCATCGTACATGGCATCAATGAAGTGCTATATATAAGCATGCATGCAATATATATATATATATATATATATGTACAAGGTGGTTCATGGTATTATTAAACGCCATTATTTGTTGTCCTACCGTTCTACCGAGCGGAAGAAATGCAAATTATTCGTTGCGGTGCCTGACAATCAGCCGAGGTATATATATACATCTATACCTTCTATATACGCTGCTAAATGTGTTTTTGCGAATCGGCACTCTTTTCTAATTGCTCAGCTTCAAAACATGTATATACGAGTGCATGTCTCTCCTGATGTTTGCCGATTCGCTGCCCCGCTTATCTCTCATATAATTTTTTTATATATAGCATATATTTCTCCTATTTATAGTTACCATCACTTTAAAGCTTCTATTAGCAGGTATTACTTACTTTTGCCAGGTGTCTTTTTACCACCTGCAAAGCAAAGTTAATATATCATCAGGCACTTCGAAGTATAATTTTGGGACTACGAAAATTCCTAGAAATTCTGTCTGAGATAGTCGAATCCAGTTGATATCCTTATTGTTAGCGAATTATTTACGGCGGGAAACTGATTTTTAGGGTTTTTTACGCTTTAACAATTTTTTACGATTTTTACGCTTGCAAATCTGACATCTGGCACCTTTCATTAAGTATGTGGAATTTATACTGACTTGTTGTATGTTGCAAACTACTAGCTGCTTCACTGTTTGACGACGGGAAGGAAGTTCAGGTGTCTCACTTCGTGAATAAGTTAGAATTGTTTTAGAACCTTAGCCACCTGCCCTTTAACGCCAAGACGTACTAACTCATTTACATCAGATACAGGGACATCACGCGCATTCCATTTAAACCTTAGGAAAACCGTTAGAGCTATACAAAAAATAGAAGTTTTTTTCAAAAAATTAAAAACACTTACGTATATGTAAATAAACATCTGCATTACTTATCTGGCCAAGCATGGCTCTAACCATGGGGGAATATAATCCTTCTGCGTATCCCTGCCGTGTTTAATTTGTGCAAGAAATCATTTTAACGTGTTTAACATTGTATCAACAAGTCGTAATTGTGCCTAAGGTGCAATGACCGTCATAAATTGTAACGCGCATAAGGATTACCGGTCTAGATACAAACACAAAACGCAGGTACAATTGAGAACGACAAAATGTTCATTGATTGCTTTTTACTGATTGCATTTTTACAAACGTCTACTGAATGAGAATAGCTCTTCGAATTGCGGTGGGTTGGTTTACCTTTTGCGTAGGTTCTCGGTCAAGTGCAGGGAAACGTTTTTCATCAGGTCCATCGGATAGCGCTGCGAGCAAGCAAAAATAAAACAATTTAATATTTACTACGTATATATATATATATATATATATATATAGATATATATATATATATATATATATATATATATAGTATATATATAGATATATATATATATATATACTATATATATATATATATATTATATATATATATATGTATATATATATATATATATATGTAGAGATAGGCGTTATATATATATATATATATATATGCGTCACCTTTTGGTGCGGTTTTTCTGTCCTTAGGAGCAAGATCTTTCTTCTTGTCCGGCGCTGCAACAAAACGTGTATAATTTTTTAATTTAAGCGGCACAACATGAACATTCACAAACCCAATTCTACAAACCCAATTCTTTAAAAAAGAGTCTCAAAACAAAACAATTGATTTAACAATCTACAGGCACATAAACGTTTATGCTGCTGTACTATCATAGATATCCACACTTATAAATAACACATATATTGATGTTTGTCATTTCGCTTACACGCCTCGCTCTCGACACAGCTGCTGACACTTCTGAACTTCTAAAGAAACATATTACTTACATTTACCCGCTGTCTTTTTATCTTCTGCAAAGTCAAATAAGAGATCATTAGACCTTCCAGCACCCAAGTTTAGGCCTACTAACCTTCCTAGAAATGTCTTCAGAGACTGTCGAATCGACTGCACCACTATTAATAACAAATTGCTTTAGATAAGAAGCTTTAGATAAAAACAACCTCCTTAAAAATGTTTTTAATTCTAGATAAGAAGCATAACTCTGGGAACAAGAATTACATATATATATATATATATATATATATATATATATATATATATATATATATATATAATGGAACACCTAGAGAAGGTGGCCAATGGCTTTAATACTAGTGGTTGTAAACATCGAAAACTTGTTTAAAGTAGACTGTGCACAAACACTAGCCATGTCGTTTAAGGTACTTGAGCAGCGCTCATCTGTTGTTCCCGCTCTTGGCGCCGGACTAAGCCCGGGCGCCTGGCTTGACTATAAAGTTGCATGGTTTTCCAAAAACGACAGTTTACCAATTGCATTTTAGACAATCCCCGTATTTCAGTAAACGCTTTGAGCTCGAAATTTGATGCACACATCGCGAATGTGCCATTTGTTGAATTGCTTACGAGGGCCTTCCGTAGTCGTATGTCTGTATTGTACCATAAACGTCAGACAGATCATATTGTATGTAAGGCCGATAAAGCAAACAGACTTGCTCGATGTCGGGTGCTCCTGAATTCCCGCAAGAGCCAACCAGGCCAAAAAAGCCGCGTTTAATTTTTCTCTGACAAGAAGATATTCGTACACGCAAAAATGTCATGAGCGTTGGCTTGCACACGATGCAGAAGATGATCTATTGTGTGCCATCTAATGTAGTAAAGTAAGCGATTTATGGCAGTTGGAAAAGAGTGAAGCCAGCTTTTATAAAGCGTGTACTTGACCTTCCGTTGAATTCCCGTAACAGAATTGATTTGCATTTACAAGGTGTGTTTCGTATACGTGTAAAGATATTTGTTACTATAATCTACTTTGTAAGGCTCCTTAGCGTCCACCGGGCAAAAAGTGAGACCTTCGATACGCCTGGCAGTTCGCCGTGGGATACTCAGCGCATTACTGCGAGCAGAACCGGCAACGGCACTCGTACCCCACAAATAGAATACGCCTGTGGTGGTAGCCGTGCACAATGTATTTTGTACACACATGACGACTAGTGCGTGCCGTTTCGTCCCATAGGTTCTTGGTCAGAAGCACATTTGCATGAGCAATTTCTTCTATCTAAGTGTACCGTGCCATTCTCGCAAAAACTGCTGGAAAGGCTCAATAATTGGTGACTTCAACCTTATCCTAATTTTTTCCACTGCTGGCCCGCTGTCTACTAGCAGGTATACAAATCGGCTCCGTACCGAAAACGGCAGACGGAGAACCCGTTTCATGTATGCTCAATAACATCTCTCGATCCAGAAACATCTTTTGAAGTTTGCCGCAGAGAGATATTCCCAGACTCTACTATGTCTATCGATCCTCATCGGTACAATTTTAAGCTCAACGAGCCGCTCTGCCATACTCAGGGACAGCCTTCGAGCATGTCTTACTTCCGTGTATACAGTGAGATGAATTGGTGCCCGACACCGCTCTGCGCTGTGCTGTACAAAGGTAATTTTCATTAATAGAAACTGATATAAAAATATGGCAAGGGGGCAAGGAGTTGACAAACGCCAGCGGTTGGCCACTATAGATAATTGTTTGCCGCAACTAATCCACCTTCTTGACGAACCTTTATCGCTTTGGTCTTCCGAACTTGAAGTCTCTTACCGTTTAGACAGGCTTCAATATTGCCAACAATACGTTTTGCAACCACGACATCATCCGCGTATGCGACCCCTCTAGGTATTTATATGAATAGACTACAGTGAGCATTTGCTCAATCAAGGGATGAGGCATCAAAGCATGATCATCAGAACCAAGCAAGCAGGTGCTGGCGAACTGGCTGCTTCGTTATGCTGTGTATGCTCTTCTGCCGGCGGCGAACCACATAGATGCAAGTAACTGCCTTCGCTCTTGCAAGGCGAACCCTCTCCTTTTCACTATACCAGTGCTTACGATTCATGAGTAGCTTCTGGTAAAATGCTATATGTTGTCCATAGGCCATACTACGCTCAGCACTTTTCTGGTGTTCTTTGGTGGTTTCTGGTCTTGCTCGTCGCAAGAACACCAACATTTATTAACGTGTCACTTAGCATGCCGTGATTAGCTACGCCATATTTTTTGTTTAACTATTGCAGCCTTGACGACTTCGTCAACAGCACTGCTGCGTTGGTTATATTATTTCTCCATATACTCTTATCGCCTCCCGCGGGAAATTTGGTGAGTGGCAACCGGCAATGGCCGGGCAGGCGCAAACACGGCAGCACTGAAAGGTGCTTCCAAGCAAAAATTATAAAGACCTCGCATCTTTGAAATTGCATCGGGCGTTGCAGATTATAGAACAAAAGGTTGAAGATGCTCCTTCCAGCCTGGAAAACTAACAGAATTGATTAAGCTTATGTGCGCAAAGCAACCCCTGTTACTCAGAAGTTCTATCAGCCCTTCACCTTTTCAGTCGATGACGTCCTTATCTAACTGCAGGTCACCCATCGACAAGCCCTGCCAACGCAGATGGACTGCCGCATCTCGTCGAAATGCAGTCCCCTTCAAAAAACTGTGTCCGTCAATATGCACATCTTTAAACAAGTATCTGATGGTAGTGCTAAAAGGAAAATGGCACTTGTTTAACTACCCAACCGGCCGCATTAGGACCGTTAGGGACACAACGCATTCTATCTGCATCACGGCAACTATGCGAATCAAAATTGGCCATAAACGATGCATTATTTCTACATGCAGTCTTGTCTTGCTGCTTAACGGCTTTATCATTGATTAGCACTTCAAGCTAATCTTTGCTAACAGCCAAGGTTTTGGTCCAAGGGGTATACCCTACTTTCCTGATCGTGTGCAAACTTATTTGTTCAATTCCTTCCCTAACTCTGACAAACCGTACAACAGTAACTTTCGCAGATGAAGGCGTAAATGAAATTGTGATACTTATAAGTACTATATAACTATATTATTTGTTACCCTTAACTGCACCTTGTTAGATACAAATATATTACAAAATACACATTTTACGAAAAAATACCTCCTTGCTTTGGCGGGATCTCTTGCCAAGCGAGCCCATCGTTTTCCTTGTCGTTTTCGGATGGGCCTGCAGAGAAGCAGTTCTAATTAGAATTTAGTTGTAGACCACAGCCGGGATACTACAGTATTTAAACAAGAAATTTCTCTGACCATTCCAATACGACCTTCTATGTAATGGATAAAGTGCTTTTCAGCATTCAAAAAGTTTGACCCTTCTGGAGCAGGTAGAGGAGACATTAGAATTGGGGGGGCTATTTCAGAGGCTTTAGTCAACATGTGCTCACCGGGTGGTCTTTAGACCAAATATCTACATAGACACGTTATGTCTAAAGACCACCCGGTGACCACATGACAAAGACAACCTCATTCCGAATAAAGCATGCTTCAATATATATATATTTATATATATATATATAAACCATAAACAACGTAAATAAAATTAACATATACACTTTTAAAAACCGTAATAACAATTATATCTTTATCGTCTTCATGTGCAAGCCACTTGCTATAAACGGGGTACTTTGTTCAAAGATGCAAATGATTTACCGGTTCGCCGGGGTCCCTCGTCAAACGCGGAGAGCAATAGCGGTTTGCCTTCACCTAAAAGGGAATAGCAATTGTCGTAACTCACTGACGTGCCGTCGCGAGGCGACCATGTTAGGCGCATTTTTATTCTCCATTAAGGCTACCATATCCTTCAAGTGGTCATAAGAGAAGGCGCCGTTTCTAATTGCTTTGCTTATTTTCGGAACCAATAGGCTTAAATGAAAAAAAAACTAACTTCAAAGGCAGCACGCGGCCAACTCATTTACGACCCATAGTAAATATCACAAGATTTAAACCGTCTGTTAGTACGTTTATATATATATATATATATATATATATATATATATATATATATATATATATATATATATTACATTTGCGTGCGTATTCTCCGTGATGAAACGTACACCCAGAGAAAAAAAATATATATATGTAAATATGTGTGTTTTACTACCATGATGGTCAATCTGTTATAATATAAAATATTAAACGCAAACAGCACAAAATGAGACATCACAGGATTCTTGCAATCTTCTCCGTCGCAATTTAAAAAATGCTTACTTTAACAACCTCCCAAAATACTGTTTGGAGAAACACAGTATTCATATAGACGGACCATAAGAACTACCCCGTTTACCTTTTTTCTCAGGCCCCTTGTCAAGCACAGGCAAAGTCTTTTGCTTAGGCCTGTCGGAGAGAGCTGCCAGAACACAGTTTTCGTAAGAATCGCTGCTATGCCACAAACAGAATACGACGGAATGAACGTAAATGCGTGCTACATTTTTATTCACTGGCCTTTTAATGTTTAGAAAGCGAAGCCCCTAGTATTACCAAAGGCCTTTAAATTTGAAGCCGCTGGAGCGTTCTTCTTAAAATCCTCATCGTTTTAGCAAAGGTCATTGCTCTAATAGGACAATTTGTGTCTAGTGTGTCATTAGACGTGGTAAGCTTCTAGGTTTTAGGGAATAATATGTTAAAGTTGAACAGTTTACCTTTTTTGTCTTGTCCCTTGTCAAGCACGGGCAAATCCCTTTGCTTAGCCCTGTCGGAGAGCGCTGCAGGAAAGCAATACTCGTTAAAATCACTGCTATGCCGAAAATAAAGCAACTGACTTTAGTAGTAGATAACATACTGCTATTATATATGACGCATCCTTATGAAAGCGCACGATTACCAGGGTTAAACCACGCCGCCTGTTCATCAAGGCTCAGGGACCTATGGCAGCCACACAAGGCCTCTCTAAACAAATCCCTTGAGACCTAGAGTAAAACAGCTAGTTCAAAAATGCCTCTTAAGTAACGTCTGGACGGAAAGGTTACTAATCAGCAGAACAGATACCCTAGATAAATGTAGCCAGCAGTAGGAAGCAATCTCGCTGGGCTCCCGTAGATACTAGACAAAATCAGTATTCCTTATGTGACTGACTCTCCTTAGCAACTCAGGAGAGGTGTCTTCCGGTCGCGAAGCGCACGCAAATGCACCACACCACCGGGCTCGATACTGTCTCGGAACCTAAGACTGGAAAGCCTCCCTCCTCTAGTCGTCGCATTAAGTTTAGTCGTAAATAAATAAAATGTATTTGTGCCATTGGGATAAAACCGAAGCCATCATTGTAGTTAAACGTTGCGCGAAATACAATGCCCTCTTTTTCGTAACAGCGGACATTAGCGTGTACCTTCTCTGTAAACCTGAACCATATATGAAATAAACGAGTGTGTCAATTAGACATGCTAAAAACAATATATATATATATATATATATATATATATATATATATATATATATATATATATATATATATATATATATAAGTACCTTTTTGGCCGGGTTTCTTTTCAGCAGCAAGAGCGTCCTTTTCCTCCTTGTCGTGCGCTACAGAAAAATAGATCCAACGCTCACGTTCTCATTATATAATTCTCTAAGCTCATGGCCGTAGAAAGCATTACTCGCCTGTGTAACTAACGATCACTACATCATGCGAAGTTTTTGGCTAATTAAGGTAAAACAGATAATTAAGGTAAAACAGACATTTCCGAGCGGGTGCCACATTGCAAGTGAACGCCACGTTATTTAAGGTTTTTTGCAGCAACGTTTTTTTGCAAAGAAATATAAGTTCTAATAGGCTTTACCCATTGGGTTGGCTGCCACGTTTACAATGATACACAATTTTATGAACAACTGAAATTGATTCAGCGCGTGGGTAGCGGCCTTAACCTTTCCACGGAAGACTCAAGAGCATTGGGATTTTTGCGCCATAGGCTGTCGCTCGACATTCCGCGAGGAACCGCAGCATCTGTTCGGGGCACATTGTCTAACTGGGCTAATATAGGGTTAGAGAACCCGTAACTACACGTTAACGCGGAGACAATTGTTTACTCCAAAGTGCTAACATAAAAGTTATATAATAAGACCATTAGTTAGTAAATATGTAAAACAAATATATATACAATTGATTATAAGTCACTATGGTACGCTTTATATATTCAAGCGTTGGAAAAGGCCTTGTGTGTTCTGTAGTTATTTAGAATACACGTGCGCGTACAGACTTAAAATAATAGCAAACAATATTGTCAATCGGATAGGCAGTACAGGGCAAGTGGGTAAGCGAGAGCGTAATATGAATCTTTATAACAAGGGGAATGCAACGTATATCTTGTTACAGGGTAGTACAGGGCTCAATGCAGAAGATGTTAACATATTAACCATTCAAGCTCTTTTTGGCTAGTTTGTAAGCTAGGAGCTATTAATGTTATATGACTCTTTTAACTTATTAAGCACTATAACTTTGATTGTGCGTACTGGCAACAAATCCACAGATAAGCTCGTTGTTCTTCTTGTCATAAGTACCTAAGAGGTCGACACATTTTGCAGTCTATTGTTGAACAAGTAGCAGATTTAGGGTGCATATCCAAAAAGCCAATGGTAGCCTTGCAACCCTTCAGCGGTAAAAGTAGAGCCGAAACTCTGAGGGATGTGTTACGCGCCGGGCTCCTATCCTGAACCGCCAGTAAGTTCGCATTTTTTCCAGAGTCCCCCGCAGGCATTTATGAAAAATACCATGCCTTGTGAGTAACCAGACTAACTGTACGAATGGGGCTGTCTACGTTTGAGTATCGAGCTATTCGATAATACCCGATGTACGATCCGTGGCTAGAGCCAGTCCGCCAGCACAGCTCACCGAGCCTTCCAGCCAGCTTAATGTTAGCCTCATACTGGTATTGTCACAAATGCTTGGCAGTCAAGCTTAGACAAGCGGCTGCAGTTAATATAGTTATATTAGCTCCAGTCATTTGACTCAAAACTCAACGGCGTTTGCATTTTGTCGTAGTAGACGCAGTTGTAGATAGTGGCAGTACGGCACAGTGCGTCCCCCAATGCATAGCTGCCCATGAGATCATTTTCTACTGTAAGCGGAAAGGTTTTCAGGCTCTGCGACAACTCGGCCACCAGAAAAGCCTAGCCTTTCCTATGGTCTACTGTCGCGTTTGACAATTACAATACCTCTTGTAAATTGCAGCGCAAAAAAGGAGCAGCGTATGGGTGGGTATGACACTGACGCTGAAATATATATATATATATATATATATATTATACTTACGTTTCTTTCCAGGTGGCTCTACTGCCGTCGGCCTCTTCTCCAGTCCAAATTGCTGCAACAAATGATGTACTTTTTACAATAGGTTTTGATGTAGTTCCATTGCTGTGAATGTCTGTTTAGGTCGGATGACAAGCAGGCTGGGAAAACGCGCGGTACGGGGGTCAGAACGTATTAATACCATAATGATAAACCAACAGAAAAAAATAGCGTGTTTTTACCTACCGCCATATATAGTACTCCGCTTATAAAACCACAAACGGTACGAATTTTTTGGCACATGCTGTATGGATATATTATATATATATATATATGTATACATATATATATATATATATACACACATACTTGCACGTGTGTATATCCGTGTATACGCTGCATTGGGCGCTTAAACTAAATATGATCGTAATATACGGTTTTACTAGGTTTTGGTCCTGTGAGAGGCACAAAGGGGGGCACTGTACGAGCCGCCACACGAGGCTTCCTATGGTATTTCGCCGGAGAGCTCCAACGACCAAATATCGATTCCAGTAGAGTCAAAGTTGGACTCAACTGTTAGGTGAAAACCTAACAAGATGCTCGTTATTTGAAATACCACACGATATGGCTCAAGATATATTTTATGCTTGCATGAGGGCAAAACGCTCGTGAGGCAGCTCTGTTCAAGTTGCGCACAATAACCACACAGACCAAATTACACGGTACAAGCGCACATGTTCGGTCATTAAACACTTTCCACTCGTTGAACCACTAACAAATAAACGGATTGCAGACTCACGCTTGTTAGGTCCTCTCTCCAGGGCGGCGGTTTCTGTAGTTGGACGCTTCGGTCCCTCGACCCCTGTTCCCATCAACGGTACATAGATAAATAGTAGTAGGGGTTCATATAATTACACAATATATATAAAAAAAATGTCTTGTGTAATTCTATGAAGAACACCCTGCACTGCACGCATGTATGTTTCGTTCTACCTTGAATAAAGCGTTTCAACCAGATGTTTGCTGTACTCTGCAATAGATTTACCTAGGCTTCACATGAAGTAGCTAGACCCTTTAACGATTTTAGACGCGAACAACAACATGACATGTTATATGTTATTGGGAATAATGACAAGGTCACGATTCAATTTATTATTTTCTTAGTATGACGTTTAGTTTCGTTAGTGCCTTTTACTAATTGAAAGATTTTTTCCTAAAGTTTACAGGCCATTTGTGCCGCAGCGACACAGGCAGGCGTATATTTGTTTTATAGTTCCACGTACATACATTATATACTTTTTTCGGTAGACTTAAAAAATAACGTAAATATATAGTTTACTTGAATGGCTCTTAAAACAATAACAAAATCTGCTAGAATATAACAATTTAACTTCGGTCCGTCAGTAGCCATGCTATATATTGTATAATTATTGTCACTAAACTTAAACTCATTAAGCAAGCACAAGAAACACAGTGGCAATATTTAACGGTACTAACTTCGTACATACTACGTTTGTCCAATAAGATATTCTATAGGCGAAGTATACTGCATTTTCCCTACGAATCAACCCTTCTAACTGGTAACTTTCTAGTGCAATAATTTTAAGGGGTGCCGCTTTCTAATCATGCAAAAGAGGGTTTCAATCATGCAAGGGAGGTTTCTTGTGGCCTGAAATTAAAACCAAATACGTTTAGTAGGCGCAAAAGCAGATGACAGTCTTTGCCTAACGAGAATCCCACACGCATATTGATCGTCGTTAATTCATCGAACCTAAACTTTTTATCTCGTTTAACACTCAAGGGTCTGTCCCTGCGTATAATGACGGTGGCATCGTTTATCAAAAGCTAAATAAAACGTATTTCACAAACCTTCTCCAAACGGAAGGCCGAACAGCCAAGGAGGCATTAGCTGCTTTAAGTTGTAAAATATGTACGTATATATTTATAAATATACTTTTTTAAAGCTATAATTATTTACTCAATGAATGCGTTCAATTGATTCAGTTTTGATAACGAATTTGACACAATTTGTATGTAAAAGTGTTTTTGTGTGCTTCAGGTACATTTGCAGAACTTGATATGGGTTTCAATTAATCAAATAGGTGCTTCATTATCAAATAGGGTGGCTAACTTACGTTTTCGCTCAGGGGTCTTTAAATGTGCATCTTTTGGCTTTTGCTCATCCCATATAGCTGCGGAATATACAGAATTTGAAAAAAAAACAATATGTATAGGCGGCACCTTTGCATGCATTATTCTAACATAGATACGTATTTTTATATATTTTTAACCCCGAGTGCATTTTAAGCCAACTTATCGGTCTCGAACAGAGAAAGCATTCGTTACGTCATAAATTGAGCAAACAGATATCTTTAATTAACAGCCACGAAGGCATTATTTGGCGTCTTATTTCTTCTCCATGGCTCTACTGACTTTATACTCCTTGCATTAACCGTGCACAGCACAGGTTTTCACAGCCAAGTCTTGCCAATACTGTGGCTCGCATTCTAGAAAACGAACAATGTGCAAACAAAATAATTCACATCTGCTCTTACGCGGGTAAATCCCTGAACTCCTTAGTACAACAACCAAGGACATAATAATGCACACACTCACGCTTATCGAGGTCTCTCTCCAAAGCGGCAGTGTGCCCTGTAAGAAGAAGACTTTGTTTTACTAATGCTATTCAGACAATAACCACAGAGCATCTAACAATGTATGCAATATATCTAGGCCACCTGTTAGGCCCATCTGGCCTTCATTCAAGGAGCTATATTTATTTAAATGCGGTATTACCTCTCGGGATCACAAATAAGAAACGTTATATATATGTATATATATATATATATATATATATATATATATATTATATATATATATATATATATATATATATATTGTGCCGGAGGATGTTTTTGATATGTATAGATGTACACCATAAAGACTCCGTTCGGTACTATCTCAGCAGCTTATATCGAGCAACAACTGATGCGGTCAGACGCTAAATCTTGCAGTTAGATGCCATTAGACGCCTATTTGCATCACATTACAATTTGTAAAAACTGCAATTCTTTGCGGGATCAAATTCTGTTTTCAATAGAAGTATTTTCAAGGCTTCTGTCGAATACTCCCGCAATAATGCGCTAATCTACGCGGCTCAATAATACTCGTCACTTAAGGGTTCTAATTAGTTGGCATAGTACTTATCATAAGGAAAAATTGTCATAGTGAATAGGGTTGCGTGGGTCGTCATATAAATATTCACATTTGCACACACATAGCATGTATATATAACCGTACCTTTTGTCTCGGGTTCTTTCTCTGCCCCAAACGGTCCCTTTGGCTTTTCCTCGCGAAGTGCTACAGAGAAAACAGTATTTTAAAACGGTATTTCTAGTCTAGGAGTCGTTTTACCAGAATAAATGTGTAATCCGTCGTAAATGTGTATTGGATATGCTGTATATGCCACACTTGAAGTATCCATATAATGAACTGGACGCTATGAATGATTTAGTTAGGAAAAAAATGTGCAGCCTGCTAGTGGTTGAGGCCGAGAATCGTCTTGCGGGCTTCTATTTAGTACCTAATCCGAACGATGAGGGTGTCGTTAGCACTACAGAAGAAGCCGTGACAATAATTGTAGTCAGCGCTAAAGTATTTAACAAGAATTGAACCTCCTCGGCACAGAGTGCAATAGAAAGTGGAACTTTTTTGTTTGCTGCAATGTTTGTTGAAATGGCGCTTTCCTGTTTCTGTATTCTGCCTGCTTCAGTACGATGTATTCAACCGTTTATAAGAAACTCACGCGAATCCTGAACGGCAGCCTAAATATTGCAAAGTCAGACCAGAGTATAAGTGAAATAGAAGAGGCACAACATTTACATTGTCTCGAACGCATCGCCTTAATGCTACCCATTTAAGAACGAGCAAGAAATGAACTATGAAGTTTGACAAGATAACAAGCTGGAGAGCTTCCGGCGTAACGGCGTAGATGGTCAAGTGCTGCGAGTTCAAGAAAGCTTCTTTAAGGATCATTAGCAGCATAACTCAATGGTAGTACGGCATGTCGGTGGTTAGAAGGTCAAAAGAATATAAACTAGCCCTTAGTTACCTGCCTAGCCTTTGTTATGCTCGCCTTACATGCTCGATAAGGAAGAGCTTACGCGCATTAGCTGCATCATATGCAGCACATATAAATATATTCGCCTTGCAACATCTATTGAAGAACAACATCGCCCCCTAGCTATCGAAATTGTTTTAAGCTAAATGCACAAAAATAAACTTGGAATTCGTCAAAAGTTTCGAACATTTTGGCCTGGGCATCCCTCAATTCACCAGTTTTAGCGAACGTGTCGAATAAGAGTGTACCAGGCTAGATCGTTTACCGAGGTGCGTTCAATCTAAATAGAAATCAGGGAAATGCATTAAAAAATATCAGTAATATAATCAATTGCACTCCTATAAAGGTAGCTTTATCTGCCACGTACCGATCGAAGTCGCTGCAGACACTACGTTTCCAAGCAAACACCCATCATAATTGGCTGCCAGACAAGGTGCATTTATAACGCAATTGACAATTTATCCTTAGGATGCAAAATTACTGTACTTGCAAGATGAAAAGTCTTTACTACCAGTTCTTCATAATTGGAGGTGTACCATCGTAAGAAAGTCTGGTTTCGGATTGGTTCTGCCACGAAAACCGATCCCTGCTTTTAATAAATATAAAGCACTTGCGTATATGTAGCATATACGCATGGCTACCACTACCGCCTGTGCGCAGTAACTGTTTGTACAGTTTGACGCCTACCTATGCCTGCAGGTACTGTAGCGCAACGAGTGACACGTTCAAACTGATAAATTGCATAGTGTCTGGTCTAAAAAAGCAAGTATTTTGTGCATTAATGGAGTGCAGCATGTATATATCCAGGAAAGGAGAGGTCCTCCTTGAATGGGCAACCCGGGCAGATCTACAACACACGAATACCCCAGGGTACACCTTCCACAATGGCAGACACTTAGATTTGACGTTTGCATCAGAGGGATTCATCGAGTTACCGACTGGAGAATCCACTAGAAGCAGAGGCCCTATATGATCATTTCCACGTAACCTTCTCCGTTAATTGAACTTACTCCCAGTTCATTTTTCCCACACTTCGGCAACGTCTTCCCATGCTAAATTATACCTGCCCACAGAAAGCATTAAAAATAAATGTACGTCATCTTAGGGAATACTCGGCAGTGAAAATCTCTGCACTACTAGAGGCAGCCTGCCCAGAATCAAGGTCCCGCCTACATCCTATCAGAACCAATCGTCCCCAATAGCCCCGTATTACTGGTAGAATAATCAGATCAGCGAAATCAGATCGACAGCTACGGCAGAACCTGCCACCGTCTGCGACGAGTATGCATGCGCCAAAGCAAGGCACCGGCCAGAACTCTATTGATTACGAGAGAGAGTGTACAGAGAAGCACGAAAAGCCCTATATTAAGCTATTTTGTCTAATAAATTAGACTATGGAACTCTTTGCGTGAGGAGGCCGAAGAAAACCCCGGGGCCAATAGGTACAAGATCGTGCATAACAAAACGCGCCACGCACAATCGCCTCTACCAGTAAAACAGCCCGGTCGTTACTATAACTGCACTCTTTACACAAAGATCCCCTCCCGAGCAGGTACTTTTCAGGATACTTCAGTCTCTATCCATCCAAGGGATCAGAACTGTGGCCAAACGCATACGGCCAAGAGAAGCACCGGACCCATTTGCGGTCGCCCCAAAAGCAGTACGTCTACTCCTAAAGAGCTGCCCAAAAGTACTCAAACGCACGATTGGACACAATTCTCCCTATCGGAAATTATCCTAAGCTATGGAAAACCACACGCTTGACCCTTATCCCGGTAAGCCACAAGGAAACCCCTCGGTATACCGCTTTATAAGAGTGCTCGCCTGCTTATCCAAGGCAGCTGAGCTTAATATCATTGAATGACAAAACAAGAAAATAAGTCACTGTCGGAAAACAAGCACATTTTGCGCGCCGGACACTTCACACATTCGGCTATCAACAAAATTCTAAAAATAGCTGGAACAGAGAAATTCGCCGATAGGAAACTGATCGCATTGCCTGGCCATCCTCATAGGCGTCAAACGCGTTTAATATGCTTTTGTAAGACGCTATAAGCAAATCACGTGTAAACGAAGCTGTGTCCCCCTGTCTACGACGTAGACGATCTGGCATTGATCGCTACCGTCCGTGGCGAGGATCTGCTTGAAGGAACAACAAACGCTGCCCTGACGGAAATCCGACAACACCTTAACATGATAAGCCTCAAACTAACTTCACATAAAAAAAGCTCATCTTTTAAACGACCTGAAACGTTCTCTACAGAATCTAAATTGACATCTGAAGGATCACCCTGTAACGTCCACCAGGGCTTGATCCTAGATCTCTTACAGGAACACCTCAAATGTGCTATACAGCAAAAAGCAGCAAAGCATCAGCAGAACTAAGAAAAATTCTCCTGCAAACCAAAAGAGCAACCGACTCTCAGCGACGCCTCTTAGCACCAGAAATAAACAGCATCATCTTATATGCGCATCCTTGTGAGGACAACTACCAGAGCTACAGCACGCCACCTTATCAACAAGATCCAAAAGTTTATGGTGCTCGACATAGCATGAGGAAGTCGTATGGCTTTCGCAGCAGCCATACAAGTCCTCTCTAGACAAGTACCTGGAACCTACGAATTGAAAAAACTAACATAGCAACCTCTTAACTAACGTCCGGACGGAGGGAACACTAATCCAGCATAACAGGCACACTTAAGCAAGAAAGCCACCTCGATGTAATGCCAAAGTAATACCGAGCCTGGGGGGGGGTGGGGAGGAATCCGGGTTTAGTGGGTTTGCGAGTCTCACACTAGTCGCGCAGGCTGCTAGTGGCGCATATGCATCATGCATTCCCGAAACCTCCCAGAACAAAAAAAAAAAAGCAAGAAAGCCAACAAGCAGTCCAGCCGGGCTAACTATTCACGGAACAATGCCTGCACCGCATTGGTAAAACGAACCACCCCCTGACATGTCGAGCCCTTGTAAAGGCGCTCCTCAAGGGTCATGCATGCTAGATTATGGTATGTCTCCAAGATGAAAACAGCCGCCGCCTAAAGTCAGACGGCCTGGCAAAAAAAGTAAACAGGAAAAAATCTCGAGAAGATAGTACTGCGGCCATCCCCTAACAAGGGGCAAACCGGACGACTGGATTTTAGTAGATCTGAATCACACACTGCCGTGGCCTTAACAACGACGCACGGTGTGCATTACGAGTGCATTGCAAGTTATTCTCTATTCATAATATATATGAATATATATATATATATATATATATATATATATATATATATATATATATATATATATATATATATATATATATAAAACTTACGTTTCTGCTGAGGCAAAGCTCCCTCTGCCGGTTTCTCTTGATTCCATATTGCTGAAAAATATCAAGTGTTTTTGCCGATATTTATTTTATTTTAATGATATCTTCTGTGTTTTCGCAAACTTAAGAAACAATATGAAAACAACGACGCAATTCTTGTGTACAACCTTGAGGACCGGCCTTAAGGTCTTTGCCTCAACAAACGTTTGTGCACATTTGTACATGATATATATGATATATAGCATCACCGCTATATATCGTCGCAAGCCTACCGCTGTGGTTCGGACTCTTCAACTTGCAACAACCACTGATTATAGGGTAGAATGTTAATGTTCAGATTCATGGCCCCTCTAACACCTTTTTTAAGGTTTTGAAGATTTGTGATACACTGGCTGCTAGCAGTGACGCACAATTACTTCCAATCCTTTCTAACCCTCAGTGAAGCGATGCGAAGTGCAAATTAGCTAGTAACATGTGACTTTCGAGAGTCTGGTGCGCATCTCAAGTGTATGTAATCTTCCATTCTTCATGTTTAGCAGCAAGACTAGCTTGCCAGCCAATTGTCATAGAGCACCGGAAGCGATAACGCCTTTGGATACATTCTGCTTAGCCTAGCCTGCTTGTTACAGGCTGGTAAACTGGGGAGCTACACGCGATCACTTATGCAAGTGATAGCCCATCTTACTTGCGCTATGCTGCCTCTTACGTTTAAATGTGTTCAGTTCTGTCGCAATTTGTTGCCCACTAAAGGACCGCTCAATTTGCAAGTCATATCTGCTTCATTCAATCACTACATTATAGCATAACGTTAATTTAAGCGACTGAGTAGCAAGCACGTATAATACTCGCACATTAACTAACTAAATGATGGGAATATTCGCGCGTGGACTTTAACACGTGACAGCGGAGCTGCCTCACCCGCTCCAGGCCCGCCTTTACCTCCAGCCAATCGCAGTCCAATCGCAGTCTATACTAGGGTCAACCCTGTGGAGTATAACCGACTTAAACTCCTACTTCTCTCAGGAGTCGTATTATATTTTCACGCAAAATTTGACATTAGTCGTCACTATCACGAATCTGACACCTATTCTATCGGGAATCCACTTGATTCCCGATAGAATATGTGTCAGACCCCGATCACCGGAAACAATTCTTTGAAACGGCCTGAAGCACACTCCAATATAATCTAAACTTAACGGATCAACTGTGCAACTCAGGAAGGACTGACTCTATAATACTGAACGTTTTTCAATACTGGGCGGGGGCTACTCTCTCTGGCCCTAAGATTGGGCAATCCTATGCCAAGCCCTTGTAGAGGCGCTCTTGAAAGACCATGCATCCCAATCTATAGTAAAAAGGTTCGCAGAATTTATCTCGAAAGCGTGTGTTCTGTTTAGAGGAAGAGCTTTCATAATGCCATTCCCATCACAACCAAACGTGCATGCTACACATGACACCAAGAGTAACCGACGCTTATCAAGCGGTAGTCTGTTTGTCGTTTGTCTTGAAAAGATGAACAAAGCAAAATACATGCTGATCTAGCCTGTTACGGTATTATTTAAGTATGCTGCACGAAATCTGAGAGACAGGAGATTGAGGCACGCTTAGATAGGCGTCTCAAAACTTCAATGAATCTCTGCCTGAAGAAGAGCGTGCCCCTATGTCCAGTCAATAGTCAAGGTTTTCTAGGGTCCATACTAGGCCTACGCTACGACGCTAACCGAATACTGGCACGGAACATCGACCAAGCCATCCACTGTGATACGTTCATAACGGCAACTGTCAGATGACTGAGCAAATAATATGCGTCATCGACGAACAATCGTGCGTGGACAACACAGCGTTCTCTAGTCCCGCAGAGTGTAGAGCATCAAGTGCACATAAACATGTGTTTGTGGTTGAGCCTATATCCAACTAAAAAAATAAAAATGTTTTTTTTTAGAAAAACAAAGACGCGCAAGAAGAATATATTCCAGCGGGAACGCATTGCTAAGGCACAGGTGTACAATACTATTATTCTAAATAGACCTAACTGTATATATACAGTTTATCGTTATTTGTCAGGGCTTAGAAGTAAAAATTCTGAGAATCAATTTCGTATTTGTTTCGAACGTTATTTATGTTAGCGGAAACGTTCGCTAATCGAACATCTAGGTCTTATAAGCCTTTTCCATAGCAAATTAAACTTTTACTAGCTATACATCGTGTTTGCGGGGTCTCTGAGAACTGAAGACAGAACGAACCATTTCATTGTTTGTCTTTCTCATACATCGTAGTGGAAAAGGCTAAACAAACTTACGTCTTTTAAGTTGTTTCTCTAGAGCAGCGCTTAGCTCTCTCTGTGGCGCCTTCTGTTTTGCTTGCTCTGTTCAGCGTGGGAGTCAATCAGGCACTTGAAATACGTAATTTGGCGGACAGCTGTCCTAGCGGTTCTTACTTAGATACTTGTGTTCCCCTTTTTTTTAACTACAGTTGTCTACTTCAACTTTTCTTGATTGAAACCAATAATTGTATGTACATATATATATATATTTCAGACAAAAAATCGACTCGCATATCATGTTTGACTTTTAGCAGATTTTGCATGCGCAGTAGTAGCGCCATATTAAAAATAACTGCATCATTTAGAGATAAATTCAATTAAAAAAAGTAAATTCAATTAAAAACTTTAAAACATAACTAAAGCGATGTGTCTTATTTTCCACCATATAAAAAAATCCTTTCGGGGCTGACTCTCAGCCAAGATTTAACGTCCATGGAACTGCTTTGCGCATTGCTTCACAGACGGACCCCCATAAATACAAATGTGCAACGGTGGGGTTCGAACCCGCGCAACCTATGTGTCTCCTCCAGTCGCGAAGCGCAGACACATGCCACCACTCCACCGGGCTCGACTATTTTCCACCGTGTAGAACTGCGAAACTTTCAGCTTACCCTTAGCCAACATTTAATGTCCACAGGTTTGCTTTCGCATTGCTTCGTAAAACGGACCCCATAAATACAAACTCCATTAATCAAATGACCCTATACATGCTCGTCTACCGAATATGAAACAATCCGCCACGCTAAAACTAGTTATGATAAACACTTCCTGTAAGGAATATTTTGCACAATTGCCAACTCACTGCTGTCCAGTTACACAATGCTTCCAGAATCGTTGCTAGCGCTCGTACCGTGAGGCAAAGACTACATGGCTTGAGAGTGCAAGCAAACCCCGCAAGCCGTCGGAACGTCAACGACTGACCTCATTACGGCTCGACGAAAGCACGCGATTGAGAACATTGAATTGTTGAACAATGACAGGCCGTTCTATTCTTAGATAGGACTAAAGTGCCCCTCTATGGAAAAAATAGTAAGCGACGTCTAAACCCGCGACTGGGCATTCCTATATTTTCCAACAGTCAGTTACGACGGCGGCTTAATTTTAATTTGGCATGAGAATTCCCTAGGCAGGAAAACTGAACTTACTGAAGACCCTTAAAAATTAAAGCTTCTCATTGAAGAAGGAGTTTATTTGCCCAACGGTACAACAGCGGTATTCTGATACCCACGTTGTGCCTTATGCAAGGGCTGTTTAGGCTACCTTCACTTTCATACACGACAATGCTAGCCAATGCATACAGCTGCTATTGTTCGGGTCACCTTGCCGAAGCTGAAGTTAGCTTAATAATGTGGCCAGCATATTCTGCTGGCCGGAATCACCTCGGACATGTGTAACATGAGCGGTAACGATAGAACGTTAAAGCTATAACTCTGGTTCCAGAAACACGTTCGGAGCTCATGTGAGGAGTGTAATAACACCTTACATAATTAAATGAATGCAGTTAAATTAAACAGTTTAGCCAGTCCGTTGTCTTAAAATTGTTGTTGCCATTGTTATATGGTTATTTTCTTTTGCATATGTTATTCAAACATTTAACACGTGAGTTTTTAGGCAACATTATCGTTGTGTTTTAAAGCCCCATCATATTTTGTGAGTTATGTTTGCTTCTAACTCAATTGCCTTTTTAATTATGTAGTTACTTTGACATCGTGCTACTACTGCGAGTACAAGGTACACCCAAAGTAAAGTGTGATGGATGCGCCGACTTGTCTGACTAAATATATATATACAAATACTAAAACTTTAAACATCTTTATACATTATAACTTACTTTCGTCGTCCGGTTTTTTTTCGGCAGGAAGCGAAGCCTTAGATTTTCTCCCTATAAAATCCACATACAGTCCACAGACATGTCATACAATAGGACGTTAATTTTTAACAAGTGCAATATAAAAATATTCAGATATTCGCAAACAGCATCGACTTAGCTGCTATAATCGTTTGTAATGATTTTGGTTAATTTTCACAAACACTTTTAGAAAAAGATATATGTCAAAAAGATTTAAGACTGCGTATGATATATGCATATATAGATATGACGCAACGAGTGCTTAATGATCGAAACCTGTTACGTCAATTGCGGTTGCGCATGACTGTGGCACTGATTTGCGACAGCGATCATATTTTCAATCCAGTTTCCCTGTACCAATATAACCTAATAGATTTTAGCGCGTGGTTAACTGCATCTGGCACTATTTTAGAATGATGTCCCTGAATACGCGATATCTTTGCGATGAAGCTTGCTCACAACGGCGGTGAATAGGCTAGACAGCTCCAGCTATATATAACGTTTCAGACAAAGAAGTAGCGTTAATGTTGCCACGTACCCAGTTGCAATTACAGACCAGTTGAGGTCGAGCTTTAATATCAATACGTCAATGGTATCAGAAAAAGGTGCAGATTTAAACAAAGCTAAGGATAAGTAGGTACCAGTACGATCGAGTAAGTAATTTTACACGTCTTTTATATATAAATATATTTACTTACGTTTCGGCAAGAGACTATGGAAAAGATTACTCCAGGACCTCCTCTTCGAAGGCGACTTCTTATCCCCTGCTGCAAATTTAAATAAAGCGATAAAGATAAAAATACCTCTGTGTACATGCATATGGAGGACGTTTTAAGAGTCACCTCAATTATTTAAAATGACACAAAAGCAAACCAGTTTAAGATATATCATTATTTGTTATATATATTTTTAATTAGACACAGTGTCATTCTTTATCAGATGTATACAATATTGGTGGGTTCATGTCTTACCTTCTATTCACCGTTTTGATACACGCATTTACGGCAATTATGTGTTTGCTACTAAAAAAAATATGCAGTTGCTATCTCAAAGTTAGATAGTAAATTAAACAACAATGACTCCCGCCGAGGTTTTTAGCGCGCTATTAGTGTTGCATCGTAGAGTGACACAGGTCTAATTCGCTCTGGCTGAGCCCTCCGGAGACTACGAGAGTAGGGCGCCCTGGTAGGGAAACCAATGGCGATAAACGTGACGTCTAGACAAGACGAAGCTGCAAGAAGTCATAGATAAAGGGAAGCCCTTACTTGTAAGCGAGGGTCGCCGACCAATCAGAATATCCAGCCTTTGGCCAGGGCCTGCGAGGCAGCAAGACAGGCTAAAGGATTAAACGTCATCCACAAAGTACTGGTAGAACTCAGCCATTGATGAGGTCTGGAAGCCATGCGTACGAGCTAACCGGGTACAGCCCGCTCCCCCTCCTGGACACCCAGGTGAGCTCGTTGGGGCGAGGATGACAGTCTACAGGCAAATACTTTGAACAGAGCAGAATCGCTGCTAAGGGGGTACTGAACAGCCCGTGAGCGACTCAGGCTAGTTATGGTCAGAAACAAAGCAAATGCATAAAGAGAACTAATAGATTTGGTTAGAGGTGGACCCATGGGCTTTGCCTTACCAGGCGGTTATAAACAAGATCCGCAGACACGCCCCGCCACCAAAATGCATGTGAGGCATCGTTGCATGTTCGCAACCCTGACCTGGTAGGAGGACATGCCCATCGGCCATAAACGGAGGGCCCACCACCCGGCGTGTCTCCTTGACAGGATGGAGAATGTACTGTAGAATATAACCATTCCGCGCTTCAGCAAAGAACTAGATACCAACTAGTCCCTCTCAGATATTCAGTACGGCTCCAAATGGGGTCGGTTCACTCTTACACTGAGGCAGTTGAGATCAGACGGTACGCAAAATACCTTGAAGTAATGTTAAATATGGGCCTCATGGGATCAGTTCACCTACGCTGAGTGACGGTTCAGAGCAGCCACAGTGAGCTCTCGAACTCACTGGACATGGGCAGTTCATACATGATTAAGATCCGAAAGCCAAAGTGGGATACCTGTATCCTCTGTCCTACAGAAAAGTCAGACGATGTGGATCACACCATTTGTTGCTGTACAGCCCTGGAACGAGCCAGAGCTACCACCACGTCAGCGGTGAAGAGGGTGGAGGGAAGGAAGGGCAGCATTTGCTTCCATCATGAGGCTGAAGATAACCCTAGAGTGGGACAGTACCAGAAGGGTAGTCAACGCCCTGGCAGGGCAGGTCAAAGTCAGGAGCCAAGGGAGGGTGCTGGGAGTAGGGTGCAATTAGGCCCTCAAACAATTTCAAAGTACGATGAGACAACTTAAACACTGTGTGCAACTTCCGCAAAAGTTGCTGACACTATGTTTGTTATTGTCTTGCGTGTTTTGTGCTATATTAATTGGACACTGCTATCGTGAGATGGGCTACCCTGCTCACTGGTGATCTTATTGCTGAATGTTGTTATGGCAGACGATATAACTTGTTCTTATTAAATAAAAGAGCATTCGGTTTAAATTCCACCTCAGGAGACATTTTCAGTTGGAAAAGGGCCTTAGGCCACGCCTTAATCGTATTAGGCTTTATTACCTACTATTTATATATACCTACTTATTATCCTTTACTTAGTACATTTTTAAAAGTGCAAGTAACTTTGATAATATTTTGTCTGACTTTTTATATGCCAATTGTAAGGAGAGGTTATGCACATAAATTATGAGTAGACATAAGTTGAGTCTGACAACTTTTCAAGTCTGGGCACAGTAAGCTGAACATGCGTGCGCGACATTTTTGCCTTGCAAGCTGTCCAGTCAATCTAAACAACCCAATTTATAAGATGAGCAATCCAAGAGTTATGAGATAACCCATACCGACCCGGCGTACTACAGTATTGCTGCTGATTGCATGATTGACAGCTAATTTTCGATCATTTGTCGTAGTTCCACGTTAGTGGCCTAAGCTATGAATTACACAACCGAACAAATATGGAGTTTTCATACTAAATGCCCCGCTGTTTTATTTCTGGAATTAAACTACTTTCGTTTTTGTTCATAAATTATGTAGGTCTTCTTGAACGACAAAGCCTTTTGAGAGCATGGACTAGCCAACAAGCACGGAATGCAAGTGTGCCACCAGAGCGCGTTATTTTTTTTATAATGCGTTATCTATAAACTCCTGTTCACGTGTTCAAACTCACAAAATATGACCCCACACCTATAATCGAGCCCGCAATCAAGCCAGCCAGAAGTATTACACACACTGGCTATCCACGCGGGAAACCAAACAAGTTTACCGCATTGAGCTGTCAGATGACCAAAGTGGTAGATACGAGCCGTTTTTAAGTTAACTAAACCACTCAGTAATTTGTTGTAATGCTAACAGTTCCTGCTGGGCAAGGAAGGGGGACATGACTGTTTTTTAGTGGGTTGGAGCCCCACACTTGAGGACAATCCTGCAGTGGTAACTGTGTGTGCGTTTCGCATTTTCCAGTTAGTCCTCTCTCTCTCAAAAAAAGTTAACCGTGCACAAACCAAGATTTCTGTGCCAGACCTTCGAACAAAGCGAAAGTATCTCAGTGCGTCTCTATCGCACAGGTTATCATTTACAAAAAATAGTTAGCCATTGAAGTGAAATTTCATCTGAAGAGATCAAAATAAAATTCGATTTGTCTGAGTGGCGTTAATAACAAGTCCAAATTTATTAAAGTCGTTCACGACTTTTCATTTGCGAAGGCCAGTGTAGCAAACTGAATTCAATATTGGAAGACGCGTCGAAAGGAATCGTGGTATATATAGTGTATGCAATCGGCTTGCTCAGATTCACACTAGGTATATAAAAACTAAATTTGAAGAGAAACACAAAACCCTGGGGGCAGCCGATGTCGACAGAATGCTATACGGTGGTTTCGATGGTTCCAATCATCTCAACTTGGCCTGTAGAGGATAGGCATGAGCTGAGAAACTAGTTGACTGTGTCTGCTGAGTACTCTAGCCCTTGAAGCATTTGTAATTTATATGAATGATTAGGACAAGTAAAAGCCGCAGAAGCGTCAAAGAAAAGCCCCCAGGTAGATTTTAGACGTTTCGACTGAATTTGATCCAGATTATCATACGTGGGGAAATGTGAGTTTAGTCGATCGACTGCACTGAAAGTCGAACTCATCAGCTGAGAGAAAATGTATGGAATAGAAGCCATGTCAACATAAGCTTTTCAAATGCCTTAGAGGCATAATCAACCAGGATGCTGCTTAAACGCTCGACGATAGTGGTTTGTTACCATTTTGTACTATAGCGGTTTTATTCGCCCATAATTAGCCTATCAGGAGCCTTGTATCGGTCTAAAGACAAAGAGCGCAAGCGTTTCCGAAGCGAGACTATCAAAATACCGATTTGGTTTATCGGCCATGTCCCTCGAAATGGCTATGGAACGGTTAAAATCTACAGTTAGCATAGGTGGTAGATCATAGCATGTTCTCGCTTACCGCAACTTTTATTATTAGAATTTCAGAGCTAGCGCTTATCTTCGTTTAACGCAAGAAATGCAACCTTATAGAATGCAGTTTTTGCCGCTTGCAGGACATGTTGAAAATGCGTTTGGCTTTTGCTAGTAAGCACCTTTACTTGCAGGGGAGGCATGGCGCTATGCCCTGGAGGCCCTATGGCAGAAGTATCGTTTAATCGTATCTGCGCTACTACTGCCAGAATTGAAAAAAGCGAATTTAAGCAGAAAAACTTGAAGTTTAATCCCACGAAACAATGCAGCAGCGGTACGGGGTCGTTGGCAAAACGGACCAGGTCTGGGCTGATCCTTTGCCGGCGACAGACGTATAAGTTACGACTATATACATATACGTGTGGTTACAGGTTCTTTAACCCAGGAATAGCCCAGTTCGACATACGTTCGACCCATACGTTTATAAAGGAACGGATGTCATTATTCCTATACGTTACAAACATCAGCAGAGGCAAAGACTCTCAGTGTAAGGTCTAGAAAGAGGGAGCATTTGTAAGGACTTATCTTGAGCACTTTAATCCTGTATGCGGCACGTAGTCCAACGGAAAGGGCGACAATGGATCTCAGAATGCAGCCAAGTCAAGGGTCTGTTAATACCAGTTAAAAGAGTTGGCCTGCTTGAGACCTGAGGAGAGGGCTATATGCTGCTTCAAGATCATTCTATCGACGAATAGTACGCGAAGCCAATAGAAAAGTGGAACGACTGCTTTAGAAAACGCAGCAGAAACCGTACCTGTGACTTCTCAACATGTTGCAAAGTAAGGTTACCATACACAGTAAACAGCGAGCAACTGTGCCCACTTCTAAACCATCCTCTATGTAACTGCCAATTGCCAGAGTGGGCAGAACAAAGGAAAACATACAATGGTGAGCCCAGCTGGAGAAATACTTCTGGTTGCTAGAGAAAAAGTTGCGGAGCTGACGCGTGCTACTTTTCAACGTAAGAAATTGAACCTGTAGAATGCAATACTTGCCGCTCGCGGGGCATGTTGGTAACGCATCCGGCTTTTCCAGCAAGCGCCTTTACTCTCAAAAGACAACCTCTCGGTGCCAACTGTTTATTTATTAATTGACGTCGGAGCCGATAAGCGTTGGCCAAGAGGAGGAATAATTGTTTGGCAGACTATCTAAGCGAGCCATCCTGAAGGAGGAGAGGATTCGTACATTCTGAGAACGAGATTTCTGAAAACCTCAAATGCAGAGGTTACATCGGCTGCATCAAAAACCTTCAACCGGGAAACTTAACTAAGTCGATCCAGAATCATGTTGATGTCGTGAGAATTTTAGTGAAAGGAGAACCAGAAACTATTTCTCACGGATGTGCGATCAATACATGTATCCAGATGTACGGATTAGCGGTCCCTTAAGGACATCTTGGAAGGCATTAGCAGGGTTCGCAAATATAGAGCAACAAGCAGATTAGAACCGAACGCAGCTAAGTACAAAGCAATGTTTTTGTTTAAAGATTCGACGTAAACAGGGAACGTTTCTGCGAGACTCCGGGGCTCTTGCTTGGTTTAAAAGTAATCACTTCTCAGGATACGAAATTACTCGGAAATCCATTATTCTGCAAGGGTATTCCTTATATCCTGAGCGAATAGCTTACTAAGCTCGTAAGTGCATGCGATCGACTGGGAGAAAGGGATTTAAATAACTGACTCTAATAAACTGCACGAACTGAACGACGTAGACATTGTTACCTGAGCCGCTTCATGCTAGTAACATCTATATCGCAAGAAGAGGGCTGCAAAGGACCACTCCTAGACGAGAAGGACAGAACCGACATCCGGCCGTAAGGATCATCATGTACGCAGATGATCTAGTACTCTATTTAGGCTCTATTGCGATTAATACGGGAAAGACGGGCAAAAGTCAAGTGACACAAGTATTTGAAAAAAATATAGGTTGTGTGCAAGAATGATGGTAGTAAGTAAACAAAAATACTATATATATGTATATATAAAATAAATAATTACCTTTTTTGGCGACGGCGTCTTGCTCAGCACTAGGATATTTTCCTGCAGGTTTTGTACCTACAAAGCAAACAAACTTGTAGGCATGTAGACCGTATACTCCAATAAACCTGATGCCTCCTACATATATATATGTATATATATATACTTTTCTACAAACCCATCTGGGTGAGCACGAGCTTTAGTTGTCTCGTTTGCTAGGCCTTTAGAGAAGCTTTGACATTCATCACACATAAATTAAGCACGGGATATTGTAACTCTGCAAAGATAGCGTACTTTTAAACCGAAATATTCTGCCTAGTACCGTGTACCCGAAAATTTTGCAAAAGCCATAAAGAGAATTGTAGAGAGCGTCAAAGCAAATATTTTTTTCAATGGAACATGGTGTCTGAGAAGTTATATTTCTGAGTGAGGGTGAAACTACAAGGCATCTGAGGCTGGGTTTTTCTTATTGCCTGGCATAAGAGCACAAAATGTGCAATTGCCAGGCAACCAGTTCTCCTATACAGAAACCTGGCATACCACCGTCGTGTTCGTGCTTCTTTAGAAAAACATATTACGCCGGCCAGAAGATGCGGGATGGCCGTTTAGAAGATAATTTTCAAAAAATGAAGTTCTTTATTAGACTTTACGCCCAATACCTCTAGTAATAACTCATAAACATACAGCCATTTACAGCGCTCAAAACTAATACATTCAGACAAATGCGCATGACAATAATCTTAGTACCAATTTATGGCAATGATGATTGCAGAGTAATTAAGATGACCTAGAGTGATTTATCCAATGAAGTAGGTCTTTATGCATGCACTCAATTTCGATTACTGTAACTACGGCTTGCATTCCCATACATTTACCAAATTGGTCTTTATAAAATACGCATTTGAATGTGTTAGTTTTAAGCGCTGTGAAAGATCGTAGGGTTCTAGTTTTTAGGTATTGAACGTAAAAGCTAATAAAATAACTTCCTTTTTGCAAATTATCTTCTAAACGACAATGTCGCATCTTCTGGCCGGCGTTGTATGATCCTCGGGAATAACCAGAATTTTATCACAAACACGACAATGTGCTTGGTTTCTGTATGGAGGGCAGGCTGTCCCGCAATTGTACATTTTGTGCTCCTATGTAAGGCAACAACACCAGTGTCACAGATTTTAGTAATTTCGCTCTCACCCCGAAACAAGGCTTCTCAGAGACCATGTTCTATTGGAACAATATTTGTATTAACGAACTTTGACAATTCCCCATATCGCGTTTGAAAAATTTGCGGACACCCTGTACACACGGTACTTCTGTTTAGGTAAAAAAAATCGTTGCGAAATTCAGGAAGCTATGCATCGACCAACTAAAGTAGATTAGCAATACGTTCCGACGTTGTGCAGACCATATTTCTCGGGGTTTTAGCAGTGCTTACACCGTATGCGACTAAACATAGTTGTGCTTATTAACTTCTCCATGGATTCCCGTTAGAGATAGTGCGCTCAGAAGGACGACTGTAGCAAATTTTGTGGCGGAAAAATTTTGTGTTGCTTATTGTGAGCCATTCAATTTATTTGCGCTACTGAAAATTTGAAAAACTAGTTTTTACTCCCTAAATTAGAATGCAACTATAAAAGTCGTGTCCTCGACTCAGTGCCATATATTTAGTAGAAACCAATAATCGTGTTTGTTAAATGCGATTTAAAAAGGGAAACTTTTATCAAGCCACTAAGAGAATGCACAATCAAAAAACAAGTGTGGAAGTTTAAGCGGAAGCGAAGAGGAATAAAACAGTTTACTGTTACAGGTATTTTGGTCACGCTAGTTGTAAGACTTAAAGGCATATATATATATATATATATATATATATATATATATATATATATATATATATATATATATATATATATATATATATATAATGTTTACACATGCCTATTTCCGCCGGCTCGTCCCGGCCAGCACGTGGAGCTTCTCCCAGTCTTCCTTCATCTGAACCTAAACAGAAAAAATTGTGTTACGTCAATCCTATATTTCATTAGGCTCAACGCAGTATTGTACCTAGATTTATCTGCATCCTATATATATATGTATATATATATATATATATATACGTAGGGAGTCCGGATAACCTCGCCCAAAACTCAGGGGTATAGTTAAGCTCGGTGAGAAAAGGGGAGCGGAAACATTTTAATATAGTAGAGAAGTAAAAAAAATCTGATGAGCTGTTAGCGTGGCTGTCCATGCATAAAATGCACGACTAAATAAAGCGAATAGGTAGCGCTCACATTAGATATGGCCATCGAGACGTTTGAGTTACTTTGCAGATGTCAGCTGTATCAATTTAGTACCAACGTGAAAGTTTGAACATGCAAAAGTATAGTAACATAATGTTGCGAACTCTTGGCAACATTAATGCCACAAAAATTCCTGTTCTAGCTAAGGCCAAGTATATTTCACACCATGTAGAAATGTTTTCTCCGAAATACACCGGCCTGCTTGGTTTTTCAATTGAGCAATACGTTCTCTTCATCAGTTTTGCTCCCCCTTTTCATAGGCTATTTGATTTTCTTACGGAGTTCAACCATACTCCTGAACTTTGGCCAGTATTATTGTATTTGGACTTCCTGTAAATATATATATATGCGCTAAGCTGAGTTTAGCTTTAACATCAAGGCTTAGTTTAGACGAAAACGCCCCGAGCCTTTTCGTCGTGGGGGCTCCAGGCCCTAGCGTCTTAAAAGTGTGAAGTTGTACGCGTGCCCAACTTTTGGGTGCTTACAACATTTCCTTCGCTTAGCCTCGTCAGCTGCGTACCCCCTCGGGCCACACTAAATGTAAGTGAGACACAGTTACATCATGTACCATATTGGACAAACTTCGAGGATTAGGCATTGCTGGGAAGGCATCCAGCCGATCAAGCTTCGAGGATTAGGCATTGCTGGGAAGGCATCCAGCCGATCAAAGGGATCTGCCAAGAGCGTTGCTGATACCAGCAGACATCGCCGCGCGGCCACTGTTATGGATGCATACTTATCTGGGCTGGCACACGAGACTTCCAGTGATGGCAGCCATAGCGTCGACCGATTCTCCGCTCTGATCTGTACGGATGGAGCGCTACCTGTATTGCTCCGAAGCGAAGGCTAACACCAGTTGTCAATGTATTGTCTTCGAACACTGTACGGAGAGGGCCGCTTGCAACCAGACTGGCACTTGTTAACACTGCTTTAAGATGAGCTTGTGCAGTGTCATTATGGGCCAAGCGGTCCAAAACCGTCTTCTTGAACAGGTAAGTTCAGACCCAGTCATGCCGAGAACACGTGCTCTACGGTGTTATCCCGGATGAGTAATCCTCTACTTTTCTTCGTGAGGTCGCTTAAGAATTTGAGGAGCGGCTCTATGCAGTCATCTACCTGCAACATCGATGTCACTAGCGATGACAATGACGGGAAGGCTTAATACTCCATTTGATACCGATAGAGTGCCTGTCTGTCGGAGCTTTGCTGGAGCTCAAGGTTGTTTCATTGTCAAGGAGCATTTGTTTCATTGTCGTTACGGCTACGTCTTTAAGTTTCCGAATGTTCGCAGACTCGTTTTCTGCTAACGTCGTGTTTTCGGACAGACACAATGCTTTGCAGTTAGTTTTCAGTTCCTATCCGCTCGTTGCTTCATAGTCGCAAACTCTGCGGAAACCCTTCGAGAGTTTTGCCAACGGACTTACAAGGACCCTGTCGTTTAATTACTATAAATAGAGTGGGTATCTTAGTAATGCTACAAAATCATCAACTGCTAGACAGAACATAGGCGGGCCCAAAGGATCGCTTTGCTGAACCTCAGCATCTACATCTGACATAAAGTTATAATAACGCCATCAGCATGGAAACTTTCTGGTAGGTCCGGACGCAGCTGTACATTTAGCGAGTCTTCTGACCTATTACGCTCAACATGTGATTCCTGCATATTTTTATATAACTATCGGCTTGCTACGAGACCTAGCAAATGCCTGGGCCAACGTACTCCCAACTCCCATCGCAGCGTTCGTCGCAAATTCTAGTGGTTTTCGTCAATCTACATCCCAAAGCGACACATGTTGTCGTGAATGATAATTTTTAAAGCACGCTGTCGATTGCCCGATAAACAAGCATTAGATCTCCTGATCCTTCGACCTTAGCGCCAAAGGATTTTGCTCCTAAGATGAGAGGCCTCCATCGCTTTGGAACAAATCCAAGGCGCAGAGCGACCATGACACCTCAACAAGGTCGATGATGCGTACTAGGTTCTATTGCCATTGTCAGTGACTATCCTTTAGCATCTTAGTTAGCGATTTCGCTGGCCATTTCCACCATTTCGTTCCATCAACTCCCGGTCTCGTATATGGTGTGCCAAGTACCATGCCGTGGAATGCACAACGCTGGACCAAAAATCGTTGCACTACTTCTCTCGTCGGAAGCGTGAAGAAAATAGGGCATTATGAAGAAACATGTTTGACCTGTATATTATAGTCAATATATATATATATATATATACAGGGTCATTCGTATCAAAATTTACTTCTTTCGAGGTTTGATAGAACTCGGCAAGAAAATGAACCGATTATACCGGCGTATTCTGAGGAAAATCCTGCACAACGGAAGACACTTCACTAGCTTGCGTAGCGAAAAGCGAATAACCAGATTAAGGAAAGTCATAAAAAGTCTTTCTCATCAATCAAAGGTTCCTTCATGCGTTGACTAGTTTTCCCGCAAACGTAGATTTTGTACAACTATGTAGAAGAAAATAAGGCAGAATGACGACTTATAAATCTCATCCTCATTCCTAAACAAAACGTTTACTTGTTGTTATTTCGAGGTCGGGCTTTAGAGCTGGTGCGCCCGGTCGACAGAATACTTGCTCACGAACCACCTAATGACCCCTCTCGCGGAGAAGACGTGCCACGCTATCACAGACGTCGTCATGTCTCTTTATAGTTTGTGTGCTGTATCGCACATCTGAGCGACATGAACCAACGTCTCAGGCGCATGACACCCGTAAGTAATTTTGGTAACATTTTGTCTGACTTTTTATATGCCCATTGTAAGGAAAGGTTATGCACATAAATTAGTAGTAGACATAAGTTGAGTCTGACAACTTTTCAAGTTTGGGCACATAAGCTGAACATGCGTGCGCGACATTTTTGCCTTGCAAGCTGTCCAGTCAATCTAAATAACCCAATTTATAAGATGAGCAACCCAAGGGTTATGAGATAACCCATACCGACCCGGCGTACTACAGTATTGCTGCTGATTGCATTGCGTCAATTCGCCTGCTCTCATCAATTCGTGCGGCTTAATATGATTGACAGCAAATTTCTGATCATTTGTTGTAGTTCCACGTTAGTGGCCTAAGCTATGAATTACACAACCGAACAAATATGGAGTTTTCATACTAAATGCCCCGCTGTTTTATTTTTGGATTTAAACTACTTTTGTTTTTGTTCATAAATTATGTAGGTCTTCTTGAACGAGAAAGCCTTAAGAGCATGGACTAGCCAACAAGCACGGAATGCAAGTGTGCCACCAAAGTGCGTTATTTTTTTTTATAATGCGTTATCTATAAACTCCTGTTCACGTGTTCAAACTCACAAAATATGATCCTACACCTATAATCGAGCTCGCAATCAAGGCAGCCAGAAGTATTACACACACTGGCTATCCACGCGGGAAACCAAACAAGTTTACCGCACTGAGCTGTCAGATGGCCAAAGTGGTAGATACGAGCCGTTTTTAAGTTAACTAAACCACTCAGTAATTTGTTATAATGCTAACAGCACTTCTCTGCTGGGCAAGGAAGGGGGGCATGACTGTTTTTTAGTGGGTTGGAGCCCTACACTTGCAGTTGAGGACAATCCTGCAGTGGTAACCATGTGTGCGTTCCGCATTTTCCAGTTAGTCCTCTCTCTCTCAAAAAAAAAGTTAACCGTGCACAAACCAAGATATTCTGTGCCAGACCTTCGAACAAAGCGAAAGTATCTCAGTGCGTCTCAGAGTTAATTGGCGCTCAACCACGGTGTATCGCACAGGTAATCAAACAGTCTAAATACATATTTGATGGTCTTCGTGTGAAGTAAACATAATCGTATTAAATGTCCACATCATGGATTTATCATGTGGTGTAATATTCATTTTGATCTTGAGGTGAGTTCGATACGTACGTTCTCCGGGAGGGCCGGCACGCGGATATTTTTCTCCTGGCTTTCCGTCCGCCATTTCTAAATAAGACAATATTTTGATTATTCACATTATATATATATATATATATATATATATATATATATATATATATATATATATATATACAGGTAGTTCAACAAGTTCTTAAAATAAAAAACCAAGAATTTTCCAAATCTTGTTTTTAATTTTTTCTTATTCGATATACTCCCCGAGAAGCTCAATACACTTTTCCCACCGAGATTTCAGAGCATTTATACCTCTTGAGTAGAATTCCGCGTCTTTAGACTGAAAATAGGCATTGACAGCAGCCTTAACCTCTTCATTGCTGGAAAAAACGCTTTCTACCGAGACTATTCTTTAAATGTCCGAAGAGGAAATAATCAGAGGGGGCCAGGTCTGGAGAATAGGAAGGTTGTTCAATAAGTTCGAACCTCAGTTGGGCCAGTTTTGCCGTTGCTTGCCGCGACTTGTGTGCGGGAGCATTATCCTGGTGAAACAGGACAACCTTCTTCTGCAAGCGGGCCGTTTCACGATGAGTCTTGCATAATATTCTCCCGTGATCGTTTTACCGCTCTCAAGGTAGTCGACCAGAATTATTCCACGTTGGTCCCAAAAAACCGTAGCCATCATCTTTCCGGCCGATGCCGTTGTCCGCACCCTCTTCGGAGGTCCTTCACCAGGTGCACACCATTGACGAGATGCTTCTTGGGTCTCGGGAGTGTAGTGATGGACCCAGCTTTCATCGACGGTCACGAATCTGCGCCAAAAATCCGACGGATTTTTCGACATCTTGGCCAAATTTCGCTGTGAAGCGGAAACACGCGCGTCTTTTTGGCCTTGGTTGAGCAAATGTGGCACCCATTTTGCTCTGAGCTTTTTCATCTTCAAGTTTTCGTGCAGGATGAAATGCACTCTACCCAAACTGATCCCCAAGGCCTCCGCTATCTCCCTAATGTTCACTCGCTTATCTGCGGCAACGAATTTCGGCACTTTTTCCACGTTTTCCTCATCAGTTGCCGTTTTTGGGCGTCCTGAACGTAGTTCATCCTCGGTGCTCCTGCGACCTCTTTTTAACTCATTAATCCAGTTGGAAACAGTGGCAAAACATGGCGCAGAGTCACCGTACACCTCGTCTAACTCAGTTTTCACTTGGGTCGCATTCCAACCTTTGAAATAAAAATGCTTGATAACCACTCGAAACTCTTTTTTCTCTATTTTTCAAAATCACGCCGATACGTTGCACGGGAAAAGCGATCAAACGAAATCGCAACGGCCAATCACCATAATATTTTTACTGCTAGCATTCGAAAAGTTGCCGTTTCCAATAACGGTGAAAGCGCGCCAAAATTCGAATTCTGAAAAGCTCTTTTTAAGAACTTGTTGAACTACCTGTATATACCCTGCTGGGCAAGAAAGGGGGACATGACTGCTTTTTAGTAGGTAGGAGCCCCACACTTGCAGTTGAGGACAATCCTGCAGTGGTAACCGTGTGTGCGTTCCGCATTTTCCAGTTAGTCCTCTCTCTTTCAAAAAAAGTAAACCGTGCACAAATTAAGATATTCTGTGCCAGACCTTCGAACAAAGCGAAAGTATCTCAGTGCGTCCCTATCGCACATGTTATCAAACAGTCTAAATACATATTTGATAGTCTTCCTGTGCAAGAAAACATAATCGTATTAAATGTCCACATCATGGATTTATCATGCGGTGTAATACTAATTTTGATCTTAAGGTAAGTTCGATACGTACGTTCTCCGGGAGGGCCGGCACGCGGATATTTTTCTCCTGGCTTTCCGTCCGCCATTTCTAAATGAGACAATATTTTGATTATTCACATATAAATATATATATATATACCCTGCTAGGCAAGGAAGGGGGACATGACTGCTTTTTAGTGGGTTGGAGCCCCACACTTGCAGTTGAGGACAATCCTGCAGTGGTAACCGTGTGTGCGTTCCGCATTTTCCAGTTAGTCCTCTCTCTCTCAAAAAAAGTTAACCGTGCACAAACCAAGATATTCTGTGCCAGACCTTCGAACAAAGCGAAAGTATCTCAGTGCGTCTCTATCGCACAGGTTATCAAACACTCTAAATACATATTTGATAGTCTTCGTGTGCAAGAAAACATAATCGTATTAAATGTCCACATCATGGATTTATCATGCGGTGTAATACTAATTTTGATCTTAAGGTAAGTTCGATACGTACGTTCTCCGGGAGGGCCGGCACGCGGATATTTTTCTCCTGGCTTTCCGTCCGCCATTTCTAAATGAGACAATATTTGGATTATTCATATATATATATATATATATATATATATATATAAACCATTTACAAAAAATAGTTAGCCATTGAGGTAAATTTCATCTGAGAAGATCAAAATAAAATTCGATTTGTCTGAGTGGCGTTAACAACAAATCCAAATTTATTAAAGTCGTTCACGACTTTTCCATTTGTGAAGGCCAATGTAGCAACTGAATTCAATATTGGAAGACGCGTCGAAAGAAATCGTGGTATATATAGTGTATGCAATCGGCTTGCTCAGATTCACACTAGGTATATAAAAACTAAATTTGAAGAGAAACACAGAACCCTGGGGGCAGCCGATGTCGACAGAATGCCATACGGTGGTTTCGATGGTTCCAATTATCTCAACTTGGCCTGTAGAGGATAGGTATGAGCTGAGAAACTAGTTGACTGTGTCTGCTGAGTACTCTAGCCCTTAAAGCATTTGCAATTTATATGAATAATTATGACAAGTAAAAGCCGCAGCAGCGTCAAGGAAACGCCCCCAGGTAGGTTTTAGACGTTTCGACTGAATTTGATCCAGATTATCATACGTGGGGAAGTGTAGGTTCAGCCGATCGATTGCACTGAAAGTCGAACTCATCAGCTAAGAGGAAATTGATGGAATAGAAGCCATGTCAACATAAGCTTTTCAAATGCCTTAGAGGCATGATCAACCAGGATGTTGCTCAAACGCTCGACGATAGTGGTTTGTTACCATTTTGTACTATAGCGGTTTTATTCGCCCATAATTAACCTATCAGGAGCCTTGTATCGGTCTAAAGACAAAGAGCGCAAGCGTTTCCGAAGCGAGACTATCAAAATACCGATTTGGTTTATCTGCCAAGTCCCTCGAAATGGCTATGGAACGGTTAAAATTTACAGTTAGCATAGGTGGTAGATCACAGCATGTTCTCGCTTACCGCAATTTTTATTATTAGAATTTTAGAGCTAGCGCTTATCTCCGTTTAACGCAAGAAATGCAACCTTATAGAATGCAGTTTTTGCCGCTTGCAGGACATGTTGAAAATGCTTTTGGCTTTTGCTAGTAAGCACCTTTACTTGCAGGGGAGGCATGGCGCCATGCCCTGGAGACCCTATGGCAGAAGTATCGTTTAATCGTATCTGCGCTACTACTGCCAGATTTGAAAAAAACGAATTTAAGCAGAAAAACTTAATTTTAATCCCACGAGGCAATGCAGCAGCGGTACGGGGTCGTTGGCAAAATGGACCAGGTCTGGGCTGATCCTTTGCCGGCGACAGACGTATAAGTTACGACTATATACATATACGTGTGGTTACAGGTTCTTTAACCCAGGAATAGCCCAGTTCGACATACGTTCGACTCATACGTTTATAAAGGAACGGATGTCATTATTCCTATACGTTACAAACATCAGCAGAGGCAAAGACTCTTAAGGTCTAGAAAGAGGGAGCATTTGTAAGGACTTATCTTGAGCACTTTAATCCTGTATGCGGCACGTAGTACCAACGGAAAGGGCGACAATGGATCTCAGAATGCAGCCAAGCCAGGGTCTGTTAATACCAGTTAAAAGAGTTGGCCTGCTTGAGACCTGAGGAGAGGGCCATATGCTGCTTCAAGATCATTCTATCGACGAATAGTACGCGAAGCCAATAGAAAGTGGAACGACTGCTTCAGAAAACGCAGCAGAAACCGTACCTGTGATTTCTCAACATGTGGCAAAGTAAGGTTACCATATACAGTAAACAGCGAGCAACTGTGCCCACTTCTGAACCATCATTTATTATAGATACAAGTTTATTTCACTAGAAATTGGTAGATATTACCTAAAATGCATGTCGGCTGATAACGTCTTCCACTACTGCATGCGTCGAACCAGCTTCTATTTCGTTGCATTGCAGTATGTGGTATCGGTCAATATTACATGTGCCACAATATTTACATACACAATCTTCAATTTCAAAGCAATACCCCTTTAGGCATATATATTGGTGGTAGCCATGCCAGGTAAGTCTGCAGAGTACTCGTCTGTTCACTTGCATTCCCTGCTTCCAACGGTCTGTCGTGAATGCAGGACCGTCAGTGAACTTCTCTATGGCAAAGCTCAAATTACGCTTTTCTCTGTATGCGCGATATTGCTCTACGACGAGTGGGCTAAAAACGTATTTGTCCAAGATAAGATCTTCACAAAGCTTCGCTCTTGGCATAGTTCCAACGCCAAGGTTGTCGATGCGTTACGCGGCAGTGCGAGCATATATTTCACAAAATTCGCTTTTATTTTGTCTATTTCTTTCATGTTATCTAAGGTTAAGTTTGGTGCAATGGGCCGAAGGCAGTAAGGTATAATCGGAGCTATTATTATCTTAAAAAGGTTCATTCCAGTCTAAATGTCAATTTGTATAAGATCTCCGAGTAGCGTCATGGTCGATACTACTTTTGCACGCTTTTTCTCTATATGTTTTGTAAAAGATAGGCCGGGTGTCAAGGTTACCCCGAGGTAGCTAAATTGACTTACTAATTCGATATTTTGGTTATTTACCCTGATGATATAGTCAAGACTGGCGTATCGGCCTCCTCGGGAAAATCGAAGGATTTTCGTCTTGGATACATTAATTGTCAGTTTATATTGTGCGCACCATTGGCTCATTTCATTGAGGTAAAACTGACTCATCATTTATATAACTGACACGATCCCAAGGACCCTGCCAATTGCCAGGGTGGCCAGAACAAAGGAGAACATGCAATGGTGAGCCCAGCTGGAGAAATATTTCTGGTTGCTAGCGAAAAAGTTGCGGAGCTGACGCGTGCTACTTTTCAACGTAAGAAATTGAACCTGTAGAATGCAATACTTGCCGCTCGCGGGGCATGTTGGTAACGCATCCGGCTTTTCCAGCAAGCACCTTTACTCTCAAAAGACAACCTCTCGGTGCCAACTGTTCATTTATTAATTGACGTCGGAGCCGATGAGCGTTGGCCAAGAGGAGGAATAATTGTTTGGCAGACTATCTAAGCGAGCCATCCTGTAGAAGGAGAGCATTCGTACATTCTGAGAACGAGATTTCTGAAAACCTCAAATGCAGAGGTTACATCGGCTGCATCAAAAACCTTTAACCGGGAAACATAACTAGGTCGATCCAGAATCATGTTGATGTCGTGAGAATTTCTAGTGAAAGGAGAACCAGAAACTATTTTTCACGGATGTGCGATCAATACATGCATCCAGATGTACGGATTAGCGGTCCCTTAGGGACATCTTGGAAGGCATTAGCAGGGTTCGCAAATATAGAGCAACAAGCAGATTAGAACCGAACGCAGCTAAGTACAAAGCAATGTTTTTGTTAAAAGATTCGACGTAAACAGGGAACGTTTCTGCGAGACTCCGGGGCTCTTGCTTGGTTTAAAAGTAATCACTTCTCAGGATACGGAATTACTCGGAAATCCATTATTCTGCAAGGGTATTCCTTATATCCTGAACGAATAGCTTACTAAGCTCGTAAGTGCATGCGATCGACTGGGAGAAAGGGATTTAAATAACTGACTCTAATAAACTGCACGAACTGAACGACGTAGACATTGTTACCTGAGCCGCTTCATGCTAGTAACATCTATATCGCAAGAAGAGGGCTGCAAAGGACCACTCCTAGACGAGGAGGACATAACCGACATCCGGCCGTAAGGATCATCATGTACGCAGATGATCTAGTACTCTATTTAGGCTCTATTGCGATTAATACGGGAAAGACGGACAAAAGTCAAGTGACACAAGTATTTGAAAATATGATAGGTTGTGTGCAAGAATTATGGTAGTAAGTAAACAAAAATACTTTATATATATATATATATATATATATATATATGTATATATAAAATAAATAATTACCTTTTTTGGCGACGGCGTCCCGCTCAGCACTAGGATATTTTCCTGCAGGTATTGCGCCTACAAAGCAGACAGACTTGTAGGCATGTAGACCGTATACTCCAATAAACCTGATGCCTTCTACATATATATATATATATATATATATATATATATATATATATATATATATATACTTTTCTACAAACCCATCTGGGTAAGCACGAGCTTTAAGTTTAGTTGTCTTGTTTGCTAGGCCTTTAAAGAAGCCTTGACATTCATCACACATAAATTAAGCACGGCATATTGTAACTCTGCAAAGATAGCGTACTTTTAAATCGAAATATTCTGCCTAATACCGTGTACGCAAAAATTTTGCAAGCAAAAGCCATAAAGAGAATCGTAGAGAGCGTCAAAGCAAATACAATGGAACTTGGTGTCTGAGAAGTTATATTTCTGAGTGAGGGTAAAACTACAAGGCATCTGAGGCTGGTTTTTTCTTATTGCCTGGCATAAGAGCACAAAATGTGCAATTGCCAGGCAACCAGTTCTCCTATACAGAAACCTGGCATACCACCGTCGTGTTCGTGCTTCTTTAGAAGAACATATTACGCCGGCCAGAAAATGCGGGATGGCCGTTTAGAAGATAATTTTCAAAAAATGAAGTTCTTTATTAGACTTTACGCCCAATACCTCTAGTAATAACTCATAACCGTACGCCCATTTACAGCGCTCAAAACTAACACATTCAGGCAAATGCGCATGACAATATTCTTAGAACCAATTTATGGCAATGATGAGTAATTAAGATGACCTAGAGTGATTTATGCAATGAAGTAGGTCTTTATACATGCACTCAATTTCGATTACTGTAACTACGGCTCGCATTCCCATAAATTTACCAAATTGGTCTTCATAAAATACGCATTTGAATGTGTTAGTTTTAAGCGCTGTGAAAGACCGTAGGGTTCTAGTTTTTAGGTATTGAACGTAAAAGCTAATAAAATAACTTCATTTTTGCAAATTATCTTCTAAACGACAATGTCGCATCTTCTGGCCGGCGTTGTATGATCCTCGGGAATAACCAGAATTTTCTCACAAACACGACGATGTGCTTGGTTTCTGTATGAAGGGCTGGCTGTCCCGCAATTGTTCATTTTGTGCTCCTATGTAGGGCAACGACACCAGTGTCACAGACTTTAGTGATTTTGCTCTTACCCCGAAACAAGGCTTCTCAGAGACCATGTTCTATTGGAACAATATTTGTATTAACGAACTTTTACAATTCCCCATATCGCGTTTGAAAAATTTGCGGACACCCTGTACACACGGTACTTCTGTTGAGGTAAAAAAATCGTTGCGAAATTCAGGAAGCTATGCATCGACCAACTAAAGTAGATTAGGAATACGTTCCGACGTTGTGCAGACCATATTTCTCGGGGTTTTAGCAGTGCTTACACCGTATGCGACTAAACATAGTTGTGCTTATTAACTTCTCCACGGATTCGCGTTAGAGACAGTGCGCTCAGAAGGACGACTGTAGCAAATTTTGTGGCGGAAAAAATTTGTGTTGCTTATTGTGAACCATTCAATTTATTCGCGCTACTGAAAATTTGAAAAAACTAGTTTTTACTCCCTAAATTAGAATGCAACTATAAAAGTCGTGTCTTTGACTCAGTGCCATATATTTAGTAGAAACCAATGCTCGTGTTTGTTAAATGCGATTTCAAAAGGGAAACTTTTATCAAGCCACTAAGAGAATGCACAATCGAAAAACAAGTGTGGAAGTTTGAGCGGAAGCGAAGAGGAATAAAACAGTTTACTGCTACAGGTATTTTTGGTCATGCTAGTTGTAAGACTTAAAGGCATATATATATATATATATATATACATATGTATATATATATATATATATATATATATATATTTATATATATATATATATATATATATATATATATATATATATATATATATATATATATATATATATATATATATATAATGTTTACACATGCCTATTTCCGCCGGCTCGTCCCGGCCAGCACGTGGAGCTTCTCCCGGTCTTCCTTCATTTGAACCTAAACAGAAAAAATGTGTTACGTCAATCCTATATTTCATTAGGCTCAACGCAGTATTGTACCTAGATTTATCTGCATCCTATATATATATGTATATATATACGCAGGGAGTCCGGATAACCTTGCCCAAAACTCAGGGGTATGGTTAAGCTCGGTGAGAAAAGGGGAGCGGAAATATTTTAATATAGTAGAGAAATAAAGAAAATCTGATGAGCTGTTAGCATGGCTGTCCGTACATAAAATGCACGACTACTGCGTCTCGGACATTTGTTCGAGCAAGATTTTGGCTAAAATAAAAAATTTTCAGAGCCTCTTGGGATGTGACGAGTGACTTAATAGACAAATAAAGCGAATATGTAGCGCTCACATTAGATATGGCCATCGAGACATTTGAGTCACTTTGCAGATGTCAGCTCTATCAATTTAGTACCAACGTGAAAGTTTGAACATGCAAAAGTATAGTAATATCATGTTGCGAACTCTTAGCAACATTAATGCCATAAAAATTTCTGTTCTAGCTAAGGCCAAGTATATTTCACACCATGTAGAAATGTTTTCTCCGAAATACATCGGCCTGCTTGGCTTTTCAATTGAGCAATACGTTCTCTTCATCATTTTTGCTCCCCCTTTTCATAGGCAAATTGATTTTCTCATGGAGTTCAACCATACTCCTGAACTTTGGCCAGTATTATTGTATTTGGACTTCCTGTAATAAAAGTGTGAAGTTGTACGGGTGCCCAACTTTTGGGTGCTTACAACATTTCCTTCGCTTAGCCTCGTCTGCTGCGTACCCCCTCGGGCCACACTAAATGTAAGTGAGACACAGTTACCTCATGTACCCTATTGGACAAACTTCGAGGATTAGGCATTGCTGGGAAGGCATCCAGCCGATCAAGCTTCGAGGATTAGGCATTGCTGGGAAGGCATCCAGCCGATCAAAGGGATATGCCAAGAGCGTTGCTGATACCAGCAGACATCGCCTCGCGGCCACTGTTATGGATGCATACTTATCTGGACTGGCACACGAGACTGCCAGTGATGGCAGCCATAGCGTCGACCGATTCTCCGCTCTGATCTGTACGGATAGAGCGCTACCTGTATTGCTCTGAAGCGAAGGCCAACACCAGTTATCAATGTATTGTCGTCGAACACTGTACGGAGAGGGCCGCTTGCAACCAGACTGGCACTTGTTAACACTGCTTTAAGATGAGCCTGTGCAGTGTCATTATGGGCCAAGCGGTCCAAAACCGTCTTCTTGAACAGGTAAATTCAGACCCAGTCATGCCGAGAACACGTGCTCTACGGTGTTGTCGCGGATGTGTAATCCTCTACTTTTCTTCGTGAGGTCGCTTAAGAATTTAAGGAGCGGCTCTATGCAGTCCTCTACCTGCGACATCAATGTCACTAGCGATGACAATGACGGGAAGGCTTAATACTCCATTTGATACCGATAGAGTGCCTGTCTTTCGGAGCTTTGCTGGAGCTCAAGGTTGTTTCATTGTCAAGGAGCATTTGTTTCATTGTCGTTACGGCTACGTCGTTAAGTTTCCGAAAGTTTGCAGATGCGTTTTCTGCTAACGTCGTGTTTTCGGACAGACAAAATGCTTAGCAGTTAGTTTTCAGTTCCTATCCGCTCGCTGCTTCATAGTCGCAAACTCTGCGGAAACCCTCGGGAGTTTTGCCAACGGACTTACAAGGACCCTGTCGTTTAATTACTGTAAATAGAGTGGGTATCTAAGTAATGCTACGAAATCATCAACTGCTAGACAGAACATAGGTGGGCCCAAGGGATCGCTTTGCTGGACCTCAGCATTTACATCTGACATAAGGTTATAATATCGCCATCAGCATGGAAACTTTCTGGTAGGTCCGGACGCAGTTGTAGATTTAGCGAGTCTTCTGACCTATCACGCTCAACATGTGATTCCTGCGTATTTTTATATAACTATCGGCTTGCTACGAGACCTAGCAAATGCCTGGGCCAACGTACTCCCAACTCCCATCGCAGCGTTCGTCGCAAATTCTAGTGGTTTTCGTCAATCTACATCCCAAAGCGACACATGTTGTCGTGAATGGTAATTTTTAAAGCACGCTGTCGATTGCCCGATAAACAAGCATTATGTCTCCTGATCCTTCGACCTTAGCGCCAAAGGATTTTGCTCCTAAGATAGGAGGCCTCCATCGCTTTGGAACAAATCCACGGCGCAGAGCGACCATGACACCTCAACAAGGTCGATAATGCGTACCAGGTTCTATTGCCATTGTCAGTGACTATTCTTTAGCATCCTAGTTAGCGATTTCGCTGGCCATTTCCACCATTTCGTTCCATCAACTCCCGGTCTCGTATATGGTATATATGGTGTGCCAAGTACCATGCCGTGGAATGCACAACGCTGGACCAAAAATCGTTGCACTACTACTCTCTTCGGAAGCGTGAGGAAAATAGGGCATTATGAAGAAACATGTTTGACCTGTATATTATAGTCAAGACAGGGTCATTCGTATCAAAATATACTTCTTTCGAGGTTTGATAGAACTCGGCAAGAAAATGAACCGATTATACCGGCGTATTCTGAGGAAAATTCTGCACGCTATTTCGTAAAAAAAAATTAAAATTTTTACATTACGGCCAAATATGTACGTCCAAAAGGCCACTCTTACGCACTAGCAAATTTAATGCCCACCATTTTTGTACCAAGGAGATGGTGCTGCGTTACGTAGTTGCCAAGTAACTAAGCTTTTTCGACAGTCATAGTTGTTATGTTTTACGTGCAAGTGTTCACGTTCAGAACCGTAACATTTTGCCAAGACGTTTCCGCCCCCTCCTTCCACTAGGCAAAATAATTCTCCAGCGATTTTTTGACGATTTTTCACCAAAAAAAGTGTTATCGTAAGACATAACAACATATCCACTTTATATGACTTTCCTCAACCTGGCTATTCGCTTTTCGCTACGCAAGCTAATGAAGTATCACCCGTTGCGCAGAATTTTCCCGCAAACGTAGATTTTGTACAACTCTGTAGAAGAAAATAAGGCAGAAGGACGAATTATAAATCCCATCCTCATTCCTAAACAAAACGTTTCCGCGTCCTCCCTCCATAGGTGAAAATTATTTTCTTGCCGAGTTCTATCAAACCTCGAAAGAAGTACATTTTGATACGAATGACCCTGTATAAATATATATATATATATATATATATATATAGTGTTTCAGGAATATTTGAAGCGCGATATGTGGAATTGTAGAGCT
>QVRM01004793.1:65000-71630 GCA_003439945.1 Dermanyssus gallinae
GAAGACGCGTCGAAAGGAAACGTGGTATAGATAGTTTATGCAATCGGCTTGCTTAGATTCACACTCTAAGTATATAAAAAACGAGATTTGAAGAGAAACACAGAACCCTGGTGGTAGCCGATGTTGGCAGAATGCCATACGGTGGTTTCGATGGTTCCAATTATCTCAACTTGGCCTGTAGGGGATAGGTATGAGCTGAAAAACTAATTAACTGTGTCTGCTGAGTACTCTAGCCCTTGAAGCATTTGTAATTTATATGAATGATTAAGACAAGTAAAAGCCGCAGCAGCGTCAAAGAAAAGCCCCCAGGTAGGTTTTAGACGTTTTGACTGAATTTGATCCAGAGTACCATACGTGCGTAAGTGTTAAGTTCAGTCGTTCGATTGCACTGAAAGTCGAACTCATCAGCTAAGCGAAAATTGATGGAATAGAAACCATGTCAACACAAGCTTTTCAAATGCCTTAGAGGCATAATCAACCAGGATGTTGCTTGAACTCTCGACGATAGTGATTTGTTACCATTTTTTAGTATAGCGGTTTCATTCGCCCATAATTAAGCTATCAGGAGTATTGCATCGGTCTAAAGACAAAGAGCGCAAGCGTTTCCGAAGCAAGACTAACAAAATACCGATTTGGTTAATCGGCCATGTCCCTCGAAATGGCTATGGAAGGGTTAAAATCTACAGTTAGCATAGGTGGTAGATCATAGCATGTTCTTGCTTAACCGCAACATATTATTAGAATCTCAGAGCTGGCGTTTATCCCCTTTTAACGCAAGAAATGCTGCCTTATAAAATGCAGTTTTTGCCGCTTGCAGGACATGTTGGAAATGCTTTTGGCTTTTTAAGTAAGCACTTTTACTTGCAGGAGGGAGGCATGACGCTATGACCTGGAGGCCCTATGGCAGAAGTATCGTTTAATCGCATCTACACTACTACTGCCAGAATTGAATATGGGAATTTAAGCAGAAAAACTTAATTTTAATTCCACGAGGCATTGCAGCAGCGGTACGGGGTCGTTGGCAAAATGGACCAGATCTGGACTGATCCTTTGCCGGACAACATACGTATAAGTTACGACTATATACATATACGTGTGGTTACAGGTTCTTTAACCCAGGATTAGCCCAGTTCGACATACGTTCGACCCATACGTATATACAAAGTATGTATATATAAAGGAACGGATGTCATTATTCCTATATGTTACAAACATCAGCAGAGGCGAAGACTCTCAGTGTAAGGTCTAGAAAGAGGGAGCATTTGTAAGGACTTATCTTGAGCACTTTAATCCTGTTAATTTTACCATTTATTTAACTGTTAATGCCAGTTAAAAGAGCTGGCCTGCTTGAGACCTAAGGAGAGGACTCTATATGCTGCTTCAAGATCATTCTATTGACGAATAGTACGCGAAGCCAATAGAGAAGTGGAACGACTGCTTCAGAAAACGCAACAGAAACCGTACCTGTGACTCCGCAACATGTGACAAAGTAAGGTTACCATGTACAGTAAACAGCGAGCAACTGTGCCCACTTCTGAACCATCCACTGTATAACTGACACGATCCCAAGGATCCTGCCAATTGCCAGAGTGGGCAGAACAAAGGAGACATGCCAGTGGTGAGCCCAGCTGGAGAAATACTTCTTGGTTGCTGGAGAAAAAGGTGCGGAGCTGACGCGTGCTACTTTTCAACGTAAGAAATTGAACCTGTATAATGCAATACTTGCCGCTCGCGGGGCATGTTGGTAACGCATCCGGCTTTTTTAGTAAGCATCTTTACTCTTAGAAGACAACCTCTCGGTGCCAACTGTTCATTTATTAATATGACGTCGGAGCCGATGAGCGCTGGACACGAGGAGGAATACTTGTTTGGCAGACTATCTAAGCGAGCCATCCTGTAGAAGGAGAGGAGTCGTACATTCTGAGAACAATATTTCTGAAAACCTCAAATGCAGAGGTTACATCGGCTGCATCAAAAATCTTCAACCGAGAAACTTTACTATATCGATCCAGAATAATGTTGATGTCGTGAGAATTTCTAGTAAAAGGAGAACTAGAAACTATTTCTCACGGACGTGCGATCAATACATACATTCAGATGTACGGATTACCGGTCCCTTAGGGACATCTTTGAAGGTATTAGCAGGATTCGCGAATATAGCGCAACGAGCGGATTAGAACCGAACGCAGCTAAGTACAAAGCAATGTTTTTGTTTAAAGATTCGACGTAAACAGGCAACGTTTCTGCGAAGCCCCGGGGCTCTTGCTTGGTTTAAAGGTAATCACTCCTCAGGATACGGAATTACTAGGGAATCCATTATTCTGCAAGGGTATTCCTTATATCCTGAGTGAATAGCTTACTAAGCTAGTAGGTGCATGCGATCGACTAGGAGAAAGGGATTTAAATAACTGACTTTAATAAACTGCACGAACTGAACGACGTGGCCATTGTTACCTGAGCCGATTCATGCTAGTAACATCGATATCGCAAGAAGAGGGCTGCATAGGACCACTCCTAGACGAGGAGGACATAACCGACATCCGGCCGTAAGGATCATCATGTACGCAGATGATCTAGTACTCTATTTAGGCTCTATTGCGATTAATACGGGAAAGACGGACAAAAGTCAAGTGACACAAGTATTTGAAAATATGATAGGTTGTGTGCAATAATGATGATAGTGAGTAAGCAAAAATGATATATATATATATATGAAATAAATGAAAATAATTACCTTTTCTGGCGACGTCGTCCCGCTCAGCACTAGGATATTTTCCTGCCGGTATTGCACCTACAAAGCAGACAGACTTGTAGGCATGTAGACCGTATACTTTAATAAACCTGATGCCTCCTATATATATATATATATATATATATATATATATATATATATATATATATATATATATATATATATATACTTTTCTACAAACCCATCTGGGTGAGCACGAGCTTTTAGTTTAGTTGTCTCGTTTGCTAGGCCTTTAAATAAGCTTTGACATTACTCACACATAAATTAAGCACGGGATATTGTAACTCTGCAAAGATAGCGTACTTTTAAACCGAAATATTTTGCCTATATACCATGTACCCGGAAAGAGATCGTTAGAGCAAATATTTTTTTCCAATGAAACATGGTATCTGAGAAGTTTTATTTCTGAGTAAGGGTGAAACTACAAAGCATCTGAGACTGGTTTTTCTTATTGTCTGGCATTGGAACACAAAATGTGCAATTGCGAGGCAACGAGTTCTTCTATACAGAAACCTGGCATACCACCGTCGTGTTCGTGCTTCTTTAGAAGAACATATTACGCCGGCCAGAAGATGCGAGATGGCCGTTTAGAAAATAATTTTCAAAAAATTAAGTTCTTTATAAGACTTTACGCCTAATACCTCTAGTTATAACTCATAACCGTACCACCATTCACAGCGCATAACATACGACCATTCACAGCGCTCAAGGTTAACACATTCAGGCAAATGCGCATGCCGATAATCTTAGTACCAAATCTACGGCAATAATGATTGCAGAGTAATTAAGACCTTTCTGCGTGCTTGTCGAGATTGAGCGCATGCATAGATGACCTTGAGTGATCTATCCGATGAAGTAGGCCTTTATGCATGCACTCAATTTCGATTAATTCGTAATTACAGCTCGCATTCCCATACATTTACCAAAATGATCTTCATAAAATGCGCATTTGAATGTGTTAGTTTTTAGCGCTGTGAAAGATCGTAGGGTTCTAGTTTTTAGGTATTGAATGTAAAAGCTAATAAAATAACTTCCTTTTTGCAAATTATCTTCTAAACGACAATGTCGCATCTTCTGGCCGGCATTGTATGTTCTTCGGAAATAACCAGAATTTTCTCACAAACACGACAATGTGCTTGGTTTCTGTATGGAGGGCTGGCTGTCCCGCAATTGTACATTTTGTGGTCTTATGTAGGGCAACAACACCAGCGTCACAGATTTTTGTGATTTCACTCTCACCCCGAACCAAGGCTTCTCAGAGACTATGTTCAATTGGAACAATATTTGTATTAACGAACCTTTACAATTCCTTATATCGCGTTTGAAAAATTTGCGGACACCCTGTACACTAGGTACTTCTGTTGAGGTAAAAAGTTCTTTGCGAAATTCAGGAAGCTATGCATCGACCAACTAAAGTAGTTAGCAATAGGTTCCGACGTTGTGCAGACCATATTTTACGGCGGTTTAGCAGTGCTTATACCGTATCCGACTAAACATAGCTGTGCCTATTTACTTCTCCATGGATTCGCGTTAGAGATAGTGCGCTCAGAAAAACGACTGTAGCAAATGTTGTGGCGGAAAAAATTGCTTATTGTGAACTATTCAGTTTATTCGCGCTACTAAATATTTGAAAAACTAGTTTTGTAGTCTAGGGGACTAGTGCGCTAGTCATGGTTGTCTTTGACTCAATGCCATATATTTAGTAGGAACCAATGCTTGTGTTTGTTAAATGCGATTTCAAAAAGGAAACTTTTATTAAGCCACTAAGAAAATGCACAATCGAAAAACAAGTATGTAAGTTTAAGCGGAAGCGGAAAGGAATAAAACAGTTTACTGCTGCAGGTATTTTTAATCGTGCTAGTTGTAAGACTTAAGCATTGTGCATATATATATATATATATATATATAATAATGTTTACACATGCCTTTTTCCGCCGGCTCGTCCCGGCCAGCACGTGGAGCTTCTCCCGGTCTTTCATCTGAACCTAAACAGAAAAAATTGCGTTACGCCGACCCTATATTTCATTAGGCTCAAGACAGTATTGTACCTATATTTCTCTGCATCCTTTATACATATATATATATATATATATATATATATATATATATATATATATATATATATATATATATATATATATATATATATATATATATATATATATATATATATATATTATATATATATATATATATATTATATATATTATATATATATATATATATATATACGCAGGGAGTCCGGATAATCTTGCCCAAAACTCAGGGGTATGGCTAAGCTCGGTGAGAAATGGAAAGCGGAAACATTTCATATAGAGGAGAAATAAAAAAAACAATTCTGATAAGCTATTAGCGTGGCTGTCAATGCATAAAATGCACGACTAATGCGTCTCGGACAATTGTTCGAGCAAGATTTTGGCTAAAATAAATATTTTCCAGGCTTTTTCAGATGTGACGAGTGACTTAATAGACAAATAAAGCGAATAGGTAGCTGCATGTATGCGCTCACATCCGATATTGCCATCGAGACATTTAAGTTACTTTGCAGACGTCAGTTCTATCAATTTGGTACCATAGTGAAAGTTCGAACATGCAAAAGTATACTAATATAATGTTGCAAACTCTTGGCAACATTAATACAACAAAAAATCCTGTTCTAGCTGAGGCCAAGTTTATTTCAAAACATGTAGAAATGTTTTCTCCGGAATGCATCATCCTGCTTGGTTTTTCAATTGAGCAATATGTTCTCTTCATCATTCTTGCTCCCCCTTTTCATAGGCAAATTGACTTTCTCACGGAGTTCAACCATACTCCTAAATGTTGGCCAATATTATATAAATGCACCCCCTGAATATATATATATATATATATATATATTTATAGAGGTGGCGCCCCCGATGCGGTGCTGAGGGACATCCACCGAGTCATTGAGTTTGCTGAGCGGAGTAGCCTGGCTCTAAACCCTGCAAAATGTGAGGTCCATGCTGCAGGAGGTGCTGCTGACTCCAAAGTGCTAGAGGCTCTCCCAGGGTGCAAGTCTGTCGCCACTGATTTGGAGTTGCTAGGCGTCCCCCTATTCCCGCAAGGTGTTCCGGATGTCCTCGAGAGGTGGCTGGTCAAGCTAGAAAATGCAATGTCACGCATTCAATTGGTAGGTTCTCACCGAGGCCTTTTTCTTTTGAGATTATCATTTTTCGGCCCTTCGTCTCAACCACTTGTTTCGAGGGGCAGACTGTTCGCGAGCTTCAGGAATCCTTGAACGACTCAACGGCCGCGTGATGTCTAAATTAGAGGCGTTGCTAAACCTCAGCCTATCCGCTCGTGCGCGTCAGCATGCTCTACTTCCCGTTCTTTGGGGTGGCCTAGGGTTACCTGATGCAACTGTCTTATCGGAGACAGCTCTGGCAGCTTCCCTTCATAGGTCTATGCAACAGGCAAGAACCCTCCTCGACTCTGTTGCTCTCACGAACTTAGAAGCTCGATTGGAGACAAGCCACCGCAGAGCAGTTGCCCTGTGCGGCCACGAGCCCGCCGAGGCTGGATATCAGAGAGAATGGTCAGCAAGTCTATATGAGCAAAGAGTCGAAAACCTCATTGCGGAATGCGCCACGGACGCGGATAAGGCCAGGCTGCGCGCCGTCTCCGTCAAGGGGGCGGGCGCATGGCTCCACGCCATACCCTGTGATCAGATCGGGACCCTGTTAGATGACGAGTCGGTGAGAGTCGCGGTCGGACTTCGTTTAGGGTACAGACCTTGTGTACACTCATGCCTGCGTCTGCAAAGACGTCAACCAGCCAGATGGACGCCACGGGCTATCCTGTATTGTCAGCGCAGGCAGGCGTGCAAGACACCAAGCCTTGAACTGAACCTTTAGCAG
>QVRM01004794.1:0-52360 GCA_003439945.1 Dermanyssus gallinae
GAGGTATTTCTTAGCTATTCGTAGCTATACGCACGTTTATATACACATACACACACACATCAACCGTATATACACACCTGCACGTAGGTAGTTACGTCTACGTTAGATGAATAGCCATACCGCTGAGGGTCAGCGGCCATGCTGCCACAAGGACTGTTAGGGAAACCCTAGATATCTTAACATGTCCGGCTCTCGGTGCTTTGAAGGTATACCTCAGGTCGAGTTCCAAGCCCGCAGGGGACGGAGGATAGTCTAGAATTAAAAACAACCTCCTTGAAAAATGTTTTAATTCTAGTTACGTCTACGTTCACAGGCTACACATATAGACTGGCCGGTTTCGTACTGAAGATGGACGGGTAGAAACGGGATAACTTTCAGATGCAGCTCGATTTTGTCGTTGACTTTTGTTCATCTTTGTCCTATCATCATCTCCCATATAGCCTCGTCCCCGTCCCTCATTTTAGTTTGAGACTTGCCATTGCCAATCGTGAGACTCAAATCGTCGTCATACTACTTCAAGGCACGCACTAGTCGTTCTCGCCGTTGTTGTTGTTGTTTTGTTGTTGTTGTTCTTGTTGTCGTCGTCGTTGGTAGTGTTGGTGTTGTTGTTGTATTCGTCGTCGTCGTTGCTGTTGCTGTCGTTATCTTCGTAGACCTCCACCCGCAATACAGCAAGACCAACCCAAACGAGCTTGCAATGGGGCGCAACTTTCTCTCGGTCTCTCCTCCTTAACTCCCTTCTCCTACCGCCCGCCTGCTCTCTCTCTATCTCTCTCTCTCTCTCTGTTCTTCCACACTCGCCTTCCCTGTACCTCGGCTGTAATATCTCTCGCACATGCACATGGCAATGTCGTCCACGGAGAACGTCCACGACATCATCGCCAATACAAGACATGACGCCGGTCGACGCTGACTGCCGCGCCTGACTCCTGGCTGGTGCTGTTGCTGCTGCTGCTGTTGATGGCAAATTTCGTTCGACGCCACATTTGTTTTCCGGTTCGCGTTCGTCGAAATTCAATAGAAAATATTGGATTTCATTTGGAACCAATCGGGCGCACACCAGCAGCAAGCACACGCTGCGAAAACGACTCAAGTGGGAACGAAATCGGGACAAAAAAAAGCAGGACAGCAAGTGAGTGCAAGAGAGAGAGAGAGAGAGAGAGAGAGGAAAGTAAAGCATATATTATTCTTATTCCTCTTCATCCGTTTCTCGGTGAAGTTGTATTTTCTTGCAACTGTTTTTCATACTTAATTCCTTGTGGGTTCGTTCTCTCTCTTTATGTATAAGTGTATATATATATATATATATATATATATATATATATATATATATATATATATATACATATATATCTATATACATATATATATATATATATATATATATACATATATATCTATATATATATATATATATATATATATAATAGGTAAGTCAAAAAGTTCGTCGGCTTTAGACTGCAGCCCCTAGCATATGAAGGCGCATTAGCACAAATGACATGGCGGCTCTCGACGGAATAAAGCCTGCCTTGGGTTGCACTTACCGGCGCAACTTCAATTTGTATATATAAATATGACGTTTATTATCACCTTTGTTAGATACATTGTAAAACTTGTGTTAGTATACACATGACTGTCCCGTATTCAAATATACATCGAGGACAATCTCCTTTCCGATGTACTCATGATAAAATAATACGCTATTTGGACCCCTCCATTAGAGCGAGACTCCCTAGCGAAGTCACTTCTGGGCATGACGCTGCGTGGTACCTGGCGCAAAAGTTCCCGCACCTACTGCAACTACAGGTAAACCACGGGACATGAAACCCTAATGTTTCGCAGAAAATGTGGTGATACCCATGAACCGCAAAACGTGTTACTATATGCCTATTGGTCCTGTTAAGTCCCTTCCATGCGTCGTTGGTCATTGCACCCGTATCATAGAGTTCAGGGTCGATTTCCGCCATCTTCCGCTCCCATAAGCTAATTAAAATAATTTTTCCTAATAGAAGGAGGGGCGGAAACTTTTTTTTTAGGAGTAAGTATAAGATTTATAAATGTAGTTCTTCTTTCTTTTTTCCAACATAGTTGTGCAAAATATACGTTTGCGGGAGAACCAGTCAACGCATGAGCGAATCGATCATACTGGCGTGTTCGGGGTTGTCATAATCTAACTAACAACCGGTGCAAGCTAGCGAAAGGCAAATAGCCGGATTAAGGAAAGTCACAAAAAGTCGATATTCTGTTATGTCTTACGTTCAAAGCAACTTTCACGTGCAAAGCCGTACAATCTGGCCATTACGACCAAAAAATTACGTTCAAAAGACTATTAAAAAATTAGCGGGCTTAGTTTATCCTGGATGCTTAATTGATCGTCCCCTGCCTACTTGAACGGCAGTGATTCAGCCTCTATTTGTGAAATCTCTGAGACGCAACTTGGACCTGCCTTTCACGAGGGCCTTTCTGGAATGGCTCATGGAATGGGCGCTTATCCTTGCCGACAATGGCGCACGTTTCTTCAACACAGATGCAACAACGCGCGTTATGTGTATGAGCGGTTCCGGGCTGGTCCAAATGATACGTGACAACGCGCCCTGCAATCTACGGACTTCGTTACACGCTTTGTTGCCTACCGGGATTTCATGACTGCTGTGGAGTTGTAAGTAAGATGTGGAGGGGATGTGATATATATCGTTCCGCCCAATGTTAACGTATTCCTAGAGAGTTTGGCAAGTACGAGAGATTAGCATACACTCTTTCTCCTTTACGATATCAAGTTTCTAGCTAGTGATTATTTTTATCGTGATATGCTACAAGGATTAGATATTCTGTATTGAACTTTTCTAGTGACTTTTAGAGCACGACAGCGAGTAAGAATAAGCAAGTTGTGTGCATAATATGTAAATGTTTTTTTTAAAGATGTTGATGTGCCCTATAAAAGGTAAAAAAACATTATATGATTTCCGAAATAAAAAAATACCCGAAATTAATTTCGTTCCATCAAATATGAGCATTTATATAATGATGAATATCTGGACAATAAACACTGTGCTTTGTGGAAGATTTGGAAGAGTGGAACAGCACTCTAGGTATGACTTGTGTGTAATACATATATATATATATATATATATATATATATATATATATATATATATATATATATATTTATATATATATATATATATATATATGTATATAAATATATATATATATATATATATATATATATATTGCCACCTAGTGCGAATTGGCATGACAGTATCAAACGATTTTTCGACGGTAATATTTCAAACGCCACTCAAGCCATCCAGGGCTGTCCGGCCCGTCCGTTTATGGCCAGCGCAGAAACACGGTTACTGCTACGAAACATGGAATGCAGCGCATTAATTTGTCGATAAAATACGACGACGTTTGTCGAACTTGCAACTGACTGTTTGTCAGAGACAAACAATGGCACACAATGCTTGTTGCTACAAGCTTCACTACTACGAAACTTCTGTTTTGTTCTCTCTCTTGGACGAAGTCTGCCCTGTCAGTGCTGCCAGCAGCCACCACCAAAACAGTTATCAGGTAACCCTACGTACGTAGGGTGACTTTATCAATTATCGGTAAACCATTAGAGTGGGCACAAACAACAACTAAGTGGACTAGTGTTACACAGTTAAGAGACTAACAGTTGTACCAGTATTACGCAATACTACGTTAAAAGCGTATTGCATAAGAACAACATTAACAACAGCAATAACAACAACAGCGTCAGCAGCAGCAGAAGTGTAGCGACGCAGTTGGACACCATAATGAGAGGCGGAATGCAAATAAGGACAATAAATAAGCACACATTTAAACAGCCGGTTTCGCACATGGTTCGAATGAATATTCCAATATAACGAATTGCGATGCCGTTGCGCTACGATAACTTTTATGTTTATTACTACTCGTGTGATTGTAATCCACAGATAAAATTCGATGCCTGAAATTATATATATACATATATATATATATATATATATATATATATATATATATATATATATTTCCTGCCTTCTTAAGAATTGTCTTTTGTCATTTCGTTTCCTTGCAGGTGAAGACGTGCTCTCGCTGAGTATCCTCCAATTGCACCAATACTACCGCATGTGGTCTTAGCGGCGGTCGATCAAACAAATGGCGCCCTCACAGAGGCTTTATAAGGGCTTAAAGGTTGCAAGTAAGTTTCATTTGGGAAAAACTTTTAAACAATGACACTGTCTGATCGTTATAAAAAAGATTTTGACACGGTCTACAATACAATACAAATGTCTCCTCCACAAGATACCTCCAAATACCTGTGAGCAATATAAGTCTCACCTATACGACCCGATTATGGGATGGATGACAAGAGATCTGAGGGTTTTAGCTGGCAATACAAAACCCCCTGGTAGTCGTCGAACTACCAGCCAGAGTGAACTTCTGCACAGCGTGCCTAAAAGCATTTCCCCCTCCTGTGCATTAAAAAACCCATCGCATAAAAATTCGCTGTTCGCATATCGACGTGACACACAGATATTATTGAATTCGAATGGCCATTCGGCACTACAAGGACCTAGACCGCAATGGGCGATCCCGTCATTCCTCTGTCGTGATGTTCACCGTTTTCGTCGGCATCGCACATGACTGTAGGCAAAAACAACAGCCAGCTACAGCTGTACCGGCATTTCAAGATGATGTCCGCGATCGTGAGATTTATTATTATCATTATTATTATTATTATTAACCATAAATCTCATTCGTACATATAATCATTAACAACATTGTAAATCCACGTCGACTACTGCTGTTGTTATTTTTGTTATTTCGTTGGCGATGCAGGTGACAGTGTTTCTGGAAGCGCTGCCGGCGCGAAGTGGCATGACCGAGGGCTTAAGCACTACTACCAGACATAATGGTGGTAGTTATTATTGTGGTTATGATTATTGTAGTTATGGTGATTTTGGTTGGTGTTGTTACGTTGTTGTTGTTGTTGTCGTCGTCGTCGATGCATAAGTAAAACGAGCGCCGCAACACTAATCGCGAAGAAGCATTTAGCAACACCAGTACAACAACCACCACCACCACCAACAGCAGCTAAGAAAGTCGGTGCGAGCCATGTTGGCATTCAAGACAAACACGACGTGCGTTTCGACGATCAGATCGTTTTGATGTTGGTTAGGCCTTTTCGCCGAGAACTCGGAGGGACAGAAATATGTGGGTTTTGCTCTTCTCTCGCGCACGATGCATGGCAATGGCAACATTTGGCTCAAACATGGCGGATGGCTGGACAAAAAAACTCCAGATGATCGTGCGAGACAAACGGTTGTATTGTCCGCGTGTGGCGCCGCTGCAGCGATGTCGCTTGTCGATATTTGTTGATTTGTTTGCATTCTGTACGTGAATGGGCTATAGGCTGATAAAAGGACGCGGACGGCGGCTCGCTAGCTGGCTGCCTAGCTTACGGGCTGATGCTGATGATGAGAATGACAATGATGGGCCATATTGATATGATGCCTGCATAGTACTCATAATTGATTTGCAGATGAACACGATACGAAAAAGATGCGCCATAACACGCAGACACGCCACTGACGCTGCAACACACAGCAGCAACAGCAATCAACGCATCAATAAATTTATATAGCAATAAACAAAACAAGAAACTCTAACGGTCATGGCAGCGGGCGGCAGCACTCCAGTAGACAACATGAAATACGATTAGCAACGACAGCACTAATGTTCGAAGTAAGTACAAAAACAACACGAACGACAACAACATGTGCAGTTGCGACAGTAGAATCAATAGCAGCAAAAAAATTATATATATATATATATATATATATATATATATATATATATATATATATATATATATATATATATATATATATAAAGAGAGAGTGAGATCTCTATTAAAGAAAAACGCTTCTAAAACGACAAAAACACGGTCGGATGTTATGTAGAACCGTGTTCAGATGATGCAACTTTTGTCACTAACGACAGAAATGTACAGCGTTACATCAGAGGTACAATCTTGAAAAAGTATCACAAGCAACAACTTAAACAGCAGTAACGACAAAGCGATCTACCTAGCGCAGTGAAAACAATCTAAAAAGTATTCAGATGGCTACAGGAATAAATGAGGGATAAGACGTGTATTTAAAGCTAACGACGGAGAGTTGCTCACTGTTGGATGATGATGACTCCTGTTGTTATTACCACTGTTGATATATATATATATATATATATATATATATATATATATATATATATACGGATTTACAGGAAAGATAAAGCCGTTTTAAGTAGACGCCCAAAACGTTGGTATTGGCACATGTTAGTAAAATAATTTGGTACCAATGTTATGGTGGCTTCATACGTGTTTGCAAAGTAGTTATCGTTTAACGACTCAAAATGTCTGCCGTTATATACATTTTCGTACCAAAGTGATGGTGCTGCGATACGTAGTTGGCAAGTAACTAAGCTTTTTCGACAGTCATAGTTGTTATGTGGAAGTTTTCACGTTCAAAGCCCTAAAATGTTGCCAAGACGTTTCCGCCCCCTCCTTCCTCTAGGACAAATTATTCTCTTGCCGAGTTCTACTAAATCTCAAAATTTGTACCTATCTTTCCCATACACCCTATGCAAGTATGCATGCCTTTGCTTTCGATATGGCTATCGAAAAAGCTTAGTTACTTGACAACTACGTAAGGCAGCACCATCACTTTGGTACGAAAATGGTGGGTTTAATTAAATTTGCTTTTGCGTGAGACTCGTCTTTTAGACATACATTTTTGTCGTAATGGAAAAATTTAACGTTTTTTTACGGAAAAGCGTTAACGCAAGCTAGTAAAGTGCCTTCCCTTCCTCCGAACACGCCGGTATAATCGGTTCCTTCATGCGTTGACTGGTTCTTCCGCAAACGTAGATTTCGCACAACTATATAGGAGAAAAAAAGGCAGAATAACTACTTTTATAAATTTCACTTTCTTTCCTAAACAAGACGTTTCCGCGTCCTCCTTTTATTGGGAAAAATTGTTTTCGTGCCGAGTTCTACCAAACCTCAAAATAAGTACATAATGATATGAACGACCCTGTATATACATATATATATATATATATATATATATCTCACCGTCTCTCAACGAATCGTCTTGCTAAACCTCTGCCAATGACGTACTGATATCACCCAACCCTATCAGCTTGGAAGCTTCCTGGTAAGCTGTTCGGCTCAGTCATTTATATCGGGAGTTTTCTGACCTGCTATGTTCAATATGTGTTCACCTCCGAACCGCGCTGAATGCGTTGTTGATGTTCTGAACAAAAAATCTGCCAAAGTCTGGGCAGAACTGCGCATAATTACCTTGCAGACTAAAGGGGCAAGGGTTTTGGTGTTATGCCCTAGCATCGATAGTCGATAACATCTCGCTATATGCCGCGGCCTTATGGGAGCACACGACTACGTAGGCTAAAACACGCCACCTCGTCAACAATGCACAAAGAGCCATTGCACTTGACGTCGCACGGGCAAGTCGCACGGCGCCCACAGCAGCCACTGAATTTTTTTCTAGAACGATTCTCTGGGACATACGAGTCGAAACACTAGCTCCAAGACGCCCCTTAAGCAGTGTCGAAACTACAGTCAGTAGAACAGATACTCTCGGTTTCTATCCTAGAGTTTGTTACAACCCTAACTTGTATTGGCAAATATCAGAAGGCTTCTATTTTTAAGGGACTCATATTTCCGCGAATACTGATTTTTGAAAAGGCGTCGATCGAAGCTACGATGACTATGCAATGAAGTTTGCAAAAAGAGTATGTACATCATCGGTCTTTTTCTGGCGGTATATCTAACGCCGGGCCGTGGCTCGCTGCGGACACGGCGTAGCTTGATCTTCTGGCTTCTCAGTATGGGTATCGGTGTGGCCTGGGATCTGCGATCTGCTTTTACAGGATGTCATAAAATAACAGCAAGTTCTTCTATAACCGCTGTCGGGTGAAACTAGAGATATTCAAGGTACGGGATACTACATATGTACGTATATATATATATATATATATCCTGTCGGCCATCTCCTTGACCCGCAGAAGGCACACCACAACCTTTGCAACTTACACTAGCATACCTACCTAATCCACGCTATGCAACATTTCGATATCTCGCATTTGTACGAATTTTAAACAGCAAAGGCGGAAGATTTTTGCCTGAGATAGATAACAAGTATGCATTGCAGCAACATTATAAAGCGTAGTGAAATTATAATACTAAATAATTATCATTAATGTCATTATAACAAACAATTGCTAGCAAATGCATATCGCACAAATTACAGATGTATCCTTACTACGCTGCAGCACAACACTGGCGGCCGGAAGACATAGATCTGTCCGGATTTCAACTAGTCTAGACAGCGCGACTAGCGACGACAATGGGCCCAGGACAGTCTTCAGCGGACAACAATCTTGCCCACATCTACTGCGACATTAACTACTACTACCACTACTATGAACAAAAGATTCTACTACTACTATAATTACTCATGACTTGCAAAAGACTGTAGACTGTATCGTCGTTGCGTCAGGTCGCAGGTGTTTCTCCTCTCAGGAGGCCGAGGAAAAAGAAACGAACTAGTCAACAACAACAACAACATCAATGGGAATGACCGGCGGTCAGTCATCATGCAAGCAGTGTGGATCATCGCCATCATCCAATCAATATCGCTCCGCGTCTGCACGCTACTCCGGCCGTTACCAGCCCGATACCTTATACGGCGGTGTGCACAGTGGGCACACAGAAACATCAACACGTTCACCATTCGGACAGCGCTGTCGTTGCTGCCAACCCTGTATGCAGGTCATGCTGAGACGTGTACGTACAGATTCTACGTGTACAACATCTCGATAGCACGCTGCTTTACAGCACGGCTGTATGTGCTAAGGTCACCGACCTATCACTTATATTGATCATCATCATCATCATATCCGTTTGATTGTCCTATCCGTGCGAAGAGGAAAATTCGCCGCCGATCAAAATCGCGACGTTGCAAAACCGCGCGCGCCAAAAAGTCGTCACCCGCCTCATGTATAATTTAGCTCATCGATTAACACCGGTGGTCACCAGTCAACAGGAGTCATGCGATTTTCGAATATAAGCAACTACAGCAGCAGCAATAACAACAAAATCATCATCAATAACGACGACAGCAACAACAACAACAGCATAATAATAATATTGTACTATTGCTACACACTTTATGAATACAATTATTAATACGTTTAATTGAAGCCTTTCTGATCGAGTCGAGAGGAACGAGGGTGTAGAAGACGCCATGCAGTTTGGCAGCCCGCCGTTGATGCGGACATCTCATATATATATATATATATTTATATATATATAAATATATATATATATATATATATATATATATATATATATATATATATATATATATTTATATATATATATATATTATATATATATATATATATATACTATATCTATATCTCTATCTATCTTATATATAATATATATATATATATATATATATATATATATATACTATATATATTATATATATATATATAAAATATACATATATATATGCGAAAATATGCCTATCAAAATTGCGCAGAATTGGGCAGTGGTGAACCATGGAAGTGCGAGCGGGACGCATGCCGGTACAACGACGACAGGTGATCAACCGTTTCGCACTGCCGTTGCAACAACAGCGCATAGCACGGTGGGTGACGATGAGGTGTACCATCTCTCTCATATGAGAGAGATGAATACACGCGCACCGTGTGACGTAATTCAGTCCTTCTACCCAACCTCGACCAGCTCCATCCGCCATAGTTCGAGTCCGTTGGCAGCCGAGGAGACAACGTCGGAACGCCGGGCCAGCCAGCCATTTATTCGTGTGCGGCGTGCACGAGTCGGTTGTGTTTCCCCACTACAAAACGCGTGTTCCTCTGCTTGCCATCTCCCCCTTTGCCTACCCTTGAATATAACATGTGCCTATATTCAATTTTCGACCGCTCGATAGACTTGTGAGGTTCTAATATGGCTGTCGCAGCATTCGTTGTTGTTGTTGTTGTTGTTGCCTCTGTTTTTGCTGTTTTCGTTGACTTTACAACGCTAGAACCGCAATCGCGAGCTGTCGATAATAGGCGACAAATGTGAATCCAGTCGAACATTCGATCGCACAGTACGAGACACAGAACGAGAGAACGTGAGCCACGACGACGACGACAACAACAACAACAACAACAGCAACAACAGCAACAACAACAATAACAACCACAACAATAAAAACAACAGCAACAACAACAACAACAACAACAGCAACAACAACAATAACAACCACAACAATAAAAACAACAGCAACAACAACAACAACAACAACAACAACAAAAACAACAACAACAACAACAACAACAACAACAACACCAGAACAAGTCGCTGTTTATTCGACGAGCAATATGTGCGGCAACGGTCAGCATGTGCGACTTCAGTCGAAGTCCAAGAAGCAGTAGCCACCGTAGTTGTTGTTGTTGTCGTAATAACAGTCATAGTAGATAGATTCAGTAGTGGAAGAAATAGAAAAACATCAGATCAGGAGAGAAGGAGATAGAGAGAGAGAAAAAGAGAGAAAATTGATACACCAACCGACTGAGCAATCGATGGGGAAAAGGTCACGACCAAAAGTCGAGAAGATCCCAAACACCGGAAAAATTACCGAGCACCACCAGCGGCTACGATAAGTATCGTTGGCCCCTGGGCTTGGAACGCAAACGTTCATCGCGTCATCGTTTGCGAGAGCTTCCTGCGCGATAAAACAACTCGGCGGTCCGTAAGCGGAACGCCGCATTTGCAGACATTACCGACAAATCATGCCTGTCGAAGCATCTACTCACTCGCGAGACACGAATCAAGACGAAACATGTGTACGAGGGCGGATCAAAAAGTTCTAATACACGTTTACAACAACAACAATGTGTGTTTAATTGTCCAGAGAAAACACTTTATACTGCTTTTTTTGTGCATTTTGCTTCTCTTTAAAGTTCTCGCCCTCACAATGCATTTGTGCTACCTTCTTTTTCATCCTTCGAAACATTTTTTAAAGCTTTTTTCTAAATCGAGTTGAGTTGATCTTGTAAATTTTTAGTTATCTCCTCTATAGTCTCGAAATGCAGAGTTTGTTTTATCTGTGGGAGAAGAACAAGTCGCACGGATTCAGGTTCGGCAAACAAAGAGGATGTGAAAAGATATATAAATTGATTTTTTATAGCAGGATCCGAAATCAGTATTTATATGTTTGCTGGCACGTTGTTGTGATAGAGGATCCGAGTCGCGTATTTATAGTTCAGGTCTCTTGCGCCGGACGTTGCGTAATTTTCTTTAGATTTCCCGGTATTGTTTCTTATTGCCCGTGCAACTGGGAGGCAAACATTCGTGGAAGATGATTCTCTTGTAGCCAAAAAAAAAACAATCAAAAGATTTTTGGTTTTAGATCTGTTCTGTCTGAATTTTTTATTGACTCTTTCCTTGGAAGCAGCACTGGGAGCATGGGGCTTTGGTCTCGACGTCGTAACTATATATATCCATGGCTCATCTCGTACAATTACTCTCTGAAGCAGTCCAGGGTTTTCTGCTACCTCCTGAGGGTTCAATTCGGACATGACCCAATTGGCGTTTGCTAGAAATACAGCATTTTGCAACGAAGTTCGTTGACGCACAAACTATTGATAAAGACTGTTGCAACGGATCCATAAGGTATCTCTAATTCCTTAGCTATTTCCCTGACGCTTGATCTCGTTTTTTTTCACCTCATTACACCAAACTCAAACAATAAACGCCGCCACCAATTGGCGCGAAATTTGCAGTTTGTGTAGCTGATCAATGGCGCTTCTACGAAAAACAAACCCGAAAACTTAGTGGTTTTGGTCTCGTGGCAAAATTCTACTAGAACTTGTAGAACTCGCCGTTGTACGGCGGCTGTTTTGTCTTTCAAGGTGAAGTCTCGAAATGTCCTTACTATAGGCCAGAACCATTGCCGAGCAAGGTTGCTTAATGGTAAAGTCATCGCCTTACATTCGGGAGGTTGTGAGTGCAAGACCTGAGCCGGCCACTCTTAAATTGGTTTTCATGGTTTCAAATGCTTTTTTTAGACATTTAGACAAGGTGAATGCTGGAGTGGATTGAAATATACCATGCTCGGATAAAAACGGGGAGATGTCGTTATAGAAAGAGATGGTGCATTATCATCTAAACCCCACGTAAAAAAAACTTTCCTCGAGAGGCGCCTCCACGACAGCTTGGTAAGTTAAAAGACTTCCCAGTTTCAGATTCTAAAAATGCAGCTTGCACTTAGCGCTGAAAAATGCAAGGCGTTCGTATTAGTGCCTTATGTCGCTAACCTCTCCAGAGTTGCATATGTGGCATAAGGGGGAGTCAACTTTGCAATGCGGTGTAGGTGTTGCCAAAAGCAACCACCGTGGCAAAGCAGCCGTGTTCAAGACTGTACTTTTTTTGAAGTCACGGAGTATTTGTCCCATCCAGTACGCTGAGTGACCCGGTTAGATTGCTTTCCATTGCTGATTCCACTTGCTTAGGGCATCCAATCTGTTGATTAGTGGTGCCTCACTCACATGGCTACTTCAGGCGGGGGGCATCAGAAGGCACCTGCATATATTTGCATGTACATATACCAGAACAGAAATAATCTTTATTGACCAATAACGGTATTAACGTGGATCTGTAGACATGAGAAAGATATTCACTTTTAAGGGTACACGTATTCAAATCTGTTAAACAGACCTAAATATTTAAAAACAAAACTTATTTTGATGAATGCATTTTGCACTACGCTAGGCCAATACATTGTTAGGTTTCTCTGTGTATGCAACATATTTTAAAATCTGCGAAAGACTTGTTCGAAACGTTTGGTCTGAAATGGTAGAAAATGCTTGCCCGCTGTATTTAAGAAAATTGTTTTAATACGTTAGAAGTAAGAAGAAAAGGTAAAAACTCAGCAATTGGAGCAATGACACGATTCATACGATTATGTCAGGCGTATCGATGGAGCTCCCCAGCGGAGTTTTTTTTTAGCTAGGGCTCTCATATAAAGGAGCAGTGTAACAGTTTACTGAAGACAAGTGATTTGTGCTATCTGATTGATGTACGCATGTGATGCGGCATTAAGTACTAGGTACTTTCAAATATTGACGAAAAATGTAAGCTGATCTTGGCAATCTTTACAACATTATATCGGAAGTTAGAATCAACTGTTGCTGTCTAACTCTGTAAACTCCTGAATCATGTAATGTGGTAACAATTTTACATGATTTGTAAATCTAAGTACCACTGTGTGAACTCCTTGTTTAGATTTACGAGGACAGTGTATTAGAGTCTATCACATATCCGTAGTTTATCCTGACTTATTTGAGAACAGGCCACTTGCCTTCAGAGAGTTGCACGTGAAGTTTCGCACACCGAAGTGTAATGAGATAGACGACCTGTTGCAGCTCCTCATAAACGTGGTAGGACCTAACGGAGCAATAAACCGTAAGACCATCGACGTAATTAAGACTTTTATACCTCAGAGGTTACGTTGCGCTGTACATCTAATAGACAAATAAGATACATTTATTCTGAGGTGCATTGGTTTGCGCAAACAGAGTTTCCCTAAAGGAATTGTCGACCCGGTTCTAAAAGTTGTGCTGAGTCTATAAGAGCGACTTTATTTAACCGTCTGAAACTGAGTACACGATTTCGGCATTTTGTGTAAAAAAAGTCGGTTGCTGACTCGATACAAAACCGTGTTCCTATTAAAATATATATAATGCAATAAAAGGGTACTAGTAGATTTAAGTACATGACCCAATCTTGTATTAATTCTAACAACTGTGTGCATGTAGGTCTATAGGGCATTACCCATGTTACTAGAAGCGAGGTGGTCGTTGCCTTTTAGGAAGACAATTGCTTTAATATATGATAAATAAACATGTGTAGAGATAAATGAACTAGTACATTAAAATAGACTAATAAAATAACCCCAAAAGATAAATAACCTAATAGAGGAATTGAGGTATTTGGCGTGAAAGCTACTTAATAATTTAATGTTTTGCGAATCCTTTTCTAAGCGACTATGCCGCATCTTCTGACCGGACTTATATAGTCTTTAGAAGAAACAGAATTCTCTTACGACGGTGTGCTTAGTTTCTGTATAGGAGGACTGGTTGTCTCGCAACAGCACATTTTATGCTCCAATGTCGGGCAAAAACACCAGTGTCACAAATTGAAGTAATTTAACTCTCATTCCGAAACAAGACTTGTTAGAGACCATGAACTGTTGGAAAAAAACATTTGATTTAACGAGCTCTACAATTTATGTATCGCTTTAAAAATTTTCCTAAAACACCCTGTATATATATAGAAGGTATATAGAAGGAGAGAGCCAGCCGACACGTGAGGTGTTGCTTCGTAACGCTAAGTAAATTTACTTTACTTAATTCTAGCTAGGTGTGATTTCCTGGTTTCGAAGTAATGGTTCACAATTCCGAACCAGGACTGGGCTCTGGGGGGGGGGGGGGTTAAGTGGGTAGTGGGCTCGGATTCGATTGAGTCATGTACATACTCTATACCCTTGAGTTTACCCTCACACCACCCGTCATAATATCGGCGGGTGTGCGTAAATGCATTTTCCACCCCGAAAAAAAAAGTTGCTAAATGTCATTGATGATGATCCCAGCGTAGCATCATGCTCCAGTCTAAGCAAGTAACTAAAGCAATTTAGGAAAAAGATAAGTGGTAATAAGTCAAGTTAAGTCAAACGCACCTTTATTCAAGGTCATATATGCTTTAAAAATATATTTAACATCTAAACCTTCATCTAATTATAAACTATCAACTATAAAATTAGTTCTTCAGTTGAAAGCTGAATATAAAGTTAACTCGGTTTCAAAACCAAACCGTCAAATTAAAACACTTTTTATTCTTTATGTCCTATCCGTTTGCGCCTTGCGCATTTGTTGATAGAAATCGCCTTGTTTTTACATATAAAGTCACACGCATTCAATTAGTGGTCGTTTGTGGCTGTTAACGCGATACTCTTACAAGGCCTGCATTGCACGCCGTGATCGCGATCCACTTTGAGTAGGTTTCGCCTGGAGTTTGACCTCAATCTGACTAAGCTTGAGCATTATTTAGCGCACAGCTTTCGACGCTAACCCGTCGCAATCTCTAGTATGTTGCATAGTCCGCACTAGTAACCTGCATTGCTTCTGGAGTTCCTCTGGAGCTGAAATAACTCGCGGTAGCGAAAAATCGAAGCTTCGCACCCTTTCGTTTCAACCGAGCCACCTACTAGGTTTTATGTTTGGTGTTGCTACTTTGGATAGTAATCATGGCAGTGACTAATCATACCATGCTCAATAGTCATAACTGCGAATACTACAATTATCGTAGTCCTAACAATACCAACATTATCATCGTTGTCATCACCGTTATCAAAAATGCATATTTAATTTTAGCCTAATTATAGTTTTTAATTGACGTATAAACATTTCTTCACATCACGACACGACGCAGGCCTACGCGGCGTATGACACAATATGATGATGCCCTCAACGGCGGAAGTTCACTTTTAATGTCTTTCAAGGTGCCACCTCCTTCGCGTATTCTGACGCAGGCATATTTAGAAGGAACACATCAAGGGAAACACACCATGAAGGGTCACATCAAGCGCTTCCCCGTTCTTCGCTATGACCAGCCTTAGAAGCTTATCCCGGCTGTCCAGAATGATCCCTGTCGAGTTACGAGTTCCTCCTGCAGCCTTGACGTCGTCGGGTGCCGGTGCCTTAGGTGTGGTCGCGTATTCAGAGAAGTACGGCCTCCTTACTCCGGCATTCACTCTGCTCTATTATGCGTGCGCCACGGACCCGCGCCTGGAAGACCTTCTGGCCACGTGTCCACTGCTTTTGTATTCGTCTATCCGGCAACGACGAATAAAGAGGATTCTCTGTCATCAATGAAAGATTCTTTGTGGCTAGGCTAGCGGCCATTCTGTTACGCACTCGCTTCGAGCACATCGTACATTCTTGAGTCTTGTTGAGCTCTTACTTGCTGCTTGCCGCTCATGAAGAGAGCATACGACGATCGATCTAGAATATTAATCGGCAATGCGAATCGGGTCGAAGTGGCGATAAGAATCTTGCCCTCTCACAGTTATGCCCTTGAGCAATTGAGGAAAGCATTTTTTTTATTAAGTTGTCGTCAGCATAGGCTAGATTGCAAAGCCACAACATCACATTATGCCCATGCATACAACACCTAAATTGACATAGGCAAACTCACAAACAAACGGGCAGGCATAATGAATGGTACTGAAGAATGAATGGTAGCATACGCTGATCAGAACCACTGACAGGCAGGGTCATCATTAAGCATCATCCAAACGCGCGAAATGATTGTCCTCTGATCGATACTGAGGTCGCTGTTGCATTTTATAGGCACAAAAGGAGATCATTAATGAACACACGACGAAGGGTTTGCCTCATAAGTGGCGATCGCGCGTACATTCAGGTTATTTTCTGGTTGTGTTTTTTCTTTCTTTCTTTCAGTCTTCTACGTAGAAGCGTCTTCTTCATTTTGTTGTTATTTGTGTTCCCTCCTTTTCTTTTGGCTTCATATATATATGGCGTTCTCTTTCGGCGCGCGAAACGGCGAACGAGTTTAGGACTATTAGTAGCACAGTTTATACAGCTTTATTACAGTCTTTAAAGCCGCCGAATTGATCGAATATGACCGAGTGATTTCCTCATTAGACGCCGTTTGACGATCGGACGGCGCGCCCTTCTCCGTCGTATATAATCCACATCGACACCCGTCTGTAGAATTTATATATATATATATACTTCAGTTTTTATGAAACATGTTACTTACTGACCGTAAGGTGAACCAATACCAGAATTTATTTGCAACGTGTAAGCAAATTTCATAGAGATTTATCTATAAGACACATTTCGCTCGGCTGCTAGCAATTGATCCTTAATTAAAGGGGCTTTATAGTTATTTTTAAATACATACGAAAGGAGCAAATGTGTATAGAGTATAATTACTAAAAATGGCGTGTTGGCAAATATGGATGACGTCGAATAGCCGTCGTTTGTCACTTGGTTTTAATTGAAGCAATCCGCAGAAATGTATTTTGTCAATTGAAAATTATAAAATACACAACACATTATTAAAGAAATGAAATGTTTTTCTTTCGAATGTGATTCTAATATAATTAAATGTGTTTGAGACGATTTTGCCATACATGAATATGTATAATCTAAGCACATTTTTTCATTTATGTACTGACATGTTAACCCTCGTTTATAGATCTAAAGGAAATCGTTTTGTATATCCTGCAAGTCATAGTGAGGCTGACAGCTCATTCACAATGTATATCGCGCAGCTAGAGCCCCCTTGTGTAGCTCTTCAATACGTCGAGGGGTACAACATATGTCTATCAAGAGACTTCTGCACTACCACGTCGGATACACCTATTAGAAAATGTTCAAAGTCTCTTCTGTAAGATATATATATATATATATATGTATATATATATAAAATTACAAAAGCAGCACTTGTTCTGGTAACAACAACATCAATGCTATTATTACTAACAGTAGTCGTAGTTGGTAGTAGAATGTTATTTCGATGGTAGCAGCTGCTGCTGATCGTAGTAGAAAGTAGTGATACACAGAAACGTGTGACGTAATAGAGCCTGCGTTGGCGCGCGTTCGCGTGCCGCTGCTGAGTCGGCGTCTCCGACACACATGAGGCTGAGGTGATGGCATGATGATTGCTCTATTGTGATGAGAGAACAATTGCACGATGCGCACCCTCATGATACGTCACGATGATGATGATGATGATCCTGGCGAGGCGGTGCGAGATCGACAACAGAGAGAAAGGGAGGAAGAGATACAGACAGACAGAGAAAGTCAGAGAGGTGCGGGGAGGGAAACGTTGGGCGCGAACCCCACACAGATCAAGAGTCGGTGAATATCGGTCGATCGATGTGGATCGGACGGAGCACAAGAACCAAACTATAACAAGAACTAAACGGAACTGACGAACGGAAGCCTCTCGCGCGCGCGGCAACTTCGACACCAGCAGCAACAGCAGAACCAAAAACAACAACAATAATAACAACAATAAAAGCAACAACTGTAACACTAGCGGTAGCAGCTCCGGCGGCGGCAGCAGCAGCAGCAGCAATCAGAACAACAAACGCAACAACAGGAACAACAAACGCATTAGCAGGAACAACAGAACAACAGCGGGAATAACAACAACGGCATGAACAGCAACAGCAACAACAACAATAACAACTTTAGCAGAAACAGCAACGACAGCAACAACGAGAACAACAATTAGAATAACGATTGTTTCTTGTCGTCTTCTGATTGACTGATTTGCGTTAAAAAAGCAGCCTCCGATGTAAGTGGGTCGTCATTAGTCGTTGAATTGTCGTGTCACTCATTGGCCGCTCGGCCAGTAATAGACCTGTCGTCGCTGCCCGGTAGAGTCGATAAAGCGTTGGTTTGCGTGCAGAGCCCCGTATGTCGGTTTCATCACCGTCTTCATCTGTGTTGTCGTCGTCGTCGTCGGGGTTCTCGTCTCCACACGTCTTGGCGAGTGGCGGCCTATGAGCACCTTGCAAGCTAAGCAACATACACGCATAAGGTGAGAAGCACACAGAGACCCCACTGCCGGCCGTCTCTCGTTGCCTGTGTTTCTCGGTTACACTCCTTTTCCTGTGTCATCATTTCCTACCGTTTATCTTCATCTCTCTGTCTCTCTACACACACATACTATATATATATATATATATATATATCGAAATAGCCCAAATTGCCTGGCTGTACCCCTCGTGAAGCACAGCCCGGCTGCACGATACCCTCCCATCGCCAGACTGACGTGCCTAAGACGAAGGCGACAACCAGCATATTGGCATCTGCCATCTGACACTTTCCCCCGTTCCATAATAGCAACTTTGCGCTGGAGCATGTATGAATGCATGTACCATGTATTCGCATCGATGACCACTCACCTTTCTGTGCTTATCGGACATTATTGTTGGTTGTTTACTGTTGTTGCTTTTGCTATTATTGCTGCTGTTGTTGTCATCAATGTTGTTGGTGGCGTTGATTTTTCTTGATGTTGTCTTTGATAGTGGAGCGTGGTGGTAATTGCAATGATGTGATTTTGGCCGAGTTGTTGTTCTTTGTTGTTGTTGTTCTTGTTGCTGTTGTTGTTTACTGTCTTTGTTGTTGTTTATTGTTTTTGCTGTTGTTGTTGTTGCTGTTGTTGTTGTTGTTGTTATTGTTGTTGTTTTTTGTATTTGTTGCTGCTGTTGTTGTTTATTGTAGTTTTTGTTGTTTATTGTATTTGTTGCTGTTGTTGTTTATTGTATTTGTTGTTGTTGTTGCTGTTGCTGTTGTTGTGGTGAATTATAAAAAAGACGATTATGATGAGTACGCTGTTTATGAGGACACCTGCATGGCGTCTTCTCCTCGTAGTGCAGGTTAGAGTTACAACTGAACGCGAACACCAGTAAAGACACGCACTATTGTAGGCCGCTCGCATGATTGCCGCGACAATCACTCGTCGAACACTTCTACTGCACGTACAACTAGTACACTAACAAGCAGTACTTTCTACAGTGCTACGACTGAAAGGCGCAAAAGGAACTAAAAAAAAAAACAGCAAATCGCAATTCGTGATTTCTACTTCGAACTTCTGCAATTAATGAACTCCATTCGAGTGGTACGCAATGCCACTAGCCCTAATAAATGTGTAAGTTATGTATATAGAAATTTGCGAAACGTATATTTATTGTAGATATGTATATCATGACTATGTAGATTTATCTTAAATGAGTGAACATAGATGTATTGCCTTCGTTCAATTGTTGTTAATGCTGTTGTTTTTGCTCTTGCATAGTAAGCAAACTAGCGTGTGGCCCTTACGTGTGCGGCTATTACGCTAGTGTTGTGGGAGACAGTGTCATCACAGACACGGTCGACCAGTCGAAGAGGGCTGTTTGCTCGCCGTAACGCCACCGCGTGATTTTGACGTGATGCCGATTTGATTTGTGTGTGCGCCAAGCACCGGCCCATGGGAAAACAAAAACCGGGGTGCGGTCATTAATTAGCATTTCATAGGGTGGGATTCTTACGATCGGAGACAACATGTAGGCGTGGTCACGCAGCCTCAAAATAGCCGCCTGCCTCTTGGTGGCCTACATTTGATTACTACGACTGCAATCGGTGTTGAACCGCACAAGCAACAACATCAACAACATTGTCGCTTTCTAGTCTCTACGTCGCGTTACGACTCGCCAAGAAGGGTTGCGTTCATCAGATCATTCTGCTGCCGGTGGTTGTGGTACGAGTGTTCTATGGTGGCCCAGTGAGACTAGATGCTATCCTAGTTGGTAGCCTAGCCTAGCCTAGCCGACCCCATGTTATAGGAAAGAGCTAGTCTGTTTGTCAGCTGTATGTGTCTGCGGCTGGTCTGCAGCTTTCAATGACGACAGTTAAACGACTGGGACGTGTGTGACGCGCATACGGTTGCCCAGAACGGACTTATTATTGCATCTCCTCGCATGTCATCTTTTTCGACGATGCGACATTTGACGGGAAAAGCTCACTACTAAACGGTGGTGGAAAAGGACACACACTTTAGCAACTACAAGGCGTTAGCTTATTCTCATAATTGTTTTGTTTCTCCTTTGATTATTGGTTTGCATGAACTCGGGTAAATCGTTAGCCAACACCTGCACTCAGTTACGTTATTGTCCGTTGTTGAATCATTTCTCAAGATGTAGGCAAGATACTTTAAGCGAGCGTAGCAACGCTGCACGATAAAAACATGGTAATTCTAATCAATTATATGTATATATATATATATTGGGAACCTCCATTGAGACCGCTACACAAGAGACCGATTACTGGTCTCAACAACTACACAACACGTTCGATGGGGCACATTTTAAAAAAGCACACGAAACGCCCTTTGTACATTACTGGATTAAGGGTATGCCCTACCTATCTGGTAAGGAGTATTTAAACCTACTAAAGCTCAGGATCAACGCACTACCAACGCGTGCCAGATTGGCCAGGGGACGCCCGGGCTACAAAAAACGTTGTAGGCACGGGTGTCATGCGCCTGAGACGTTGGCTCATGTCGCTCAGATGTGCGATATAACACACAAACAAACCATAAAGAGACATGACGACGTCTGTGATCGCGTGGCGCGTCTTCTCCGCGAAAGGGGTCATGAGGTGGTTCGTAAGCTAGTATTCCGTCGACCGGGCGCACCGGGTCTAAAGCCCGACCTCGTAATAACAACACCTACCGAGGTCTGGGTTTTAGATGCCAAGGTTTGCGGCCCGAACCGGGACCTGGCAAAAGCACGGCAAGACAAGATCGCCAAATATGACGTCGAGTTCCTAAGAGCGGCGCTCCCCTACCCGCAAAAACCTCGCAGATTCGGATCCATCACTATCTCTATGAGTGGTGTATGGGACTCCGAATCTGCGAGGACGCTCTTGGGGCTCGGCGTCACGAAGAGGAATCTTATGGATCTCACCGTTTTAACTTTGCAAGGAACCTTGAGGATATATCGCTCGCACCGGATCCATAAGAGCGGGGGCTATCATCAAGCAAGGACACGGATAACTGATTCTTAACTTCACGTGACACCTTTTTACCACCATTTTTATTAAGGCGAGCACTGCCGAGTGTGCAAACGTATTGTAAATGATTAATAAATCATCACAATATTTTCTATATATATATGTTCGACCAGGAGCTTTGAAATCCCTGAGTTGCAAATTCCGCCCCTGTATGGCACACGCTACATCAAACGACTATTTTAATTTTCGCAGACCTAGATGCCTTTAGTTAAATTTATAATTATATCGGGTTGTAATTATGGCATTATATTAATATACTCATTATTTTGCTATGTTTTGTTACGTTTTTTTTAGCTACCTGTTGTTTCTGCTTTTAAGCATCTTCGAGTGAAGACAATAGCTATTTGCCCCAATAAAAGTCAATTTTTATCTTATCACATGATTTTCTGCCACTTTCAACTCAACGAATTCTGATGATTCGGTTATAATTCGTACGTTCGAGATTTAACTTTATAGCCCCACTGCCACGCTGTTATACATACGAGATAAATGGGGGTTATTTTGGAACCCGCACTAATTAAAATTAAACTCTACGGTCCCGAGCTTAGCTACATCCTTTGATTGGACAGAGACTGCTAGTTGCAAAACAATATTGTAGTGAAGTAAACTGAAATTGTGTAAACGCAACCGTCTTTATACAAAGGCTGCCCTCAACGAAAGGGAACGATAAAACATGGCCTGATTATATCCTCATTTTCGTGCCCTCGAGAATCACCGTTTCCTTAGTACGACATCACCCGATTTAACAAGGCAAATAATTAATCTCGGCAGGGCAGCATTTATATATTCAATCGCTCCGCTTCTGGTGAAAGGTCCTTGCTACGTTACTAGCAGCGCGCATTGTACTATGTTGAAAGCTCGTCTGTGAAGATCATGTTCGTCTATGGTAATTAATTCTGTTTGCCGCCAACGGCTGCTTTAGGGCGGGACATCGAGCACAAACGACAATAGTGCCGAGAGGCCAAACTTAAGAATGGATCACCCGAAGCCGAACCAGACCTGCCGGAAAGAAGAGAAGGATAATCTGGTCACGAATAAAATCTTTTTGACGTGACGCTTTCCGGTGCCTTCCCACAAATGAACTTAGAAAATATTATTACCGCGTTAATTGACTGCTACTCTTAGATGCGTTATTATGGCATGTGCAGTTTCTTTAGACCGGTCAACTATAACGACATCATCCATGCACTACAAAGTGCTGCTTTGCAAACCCGACAATGATAAGCAGTATACTTAGAAATATAACAATGTTTTAAACTTGTTTTTTATTTTTTTTATTTTTATTTAGTTCGGAACAAAACTCCCATATGTGTATATGTGTACGTAATGGTCATGCTCAAAGTCAGACTATCCGCCACAATGCCACAAGTATAATGGCAAATATGCCCGGTTCTTCGGCAAGGGCAAGCTCGTCTACGGGGGCGTGTTCTAGTCTTAGGCGCCGAGACAGTAGTTCTCGTTTAGTATTAAAAAAGGCATGGCGCTCGTAACAGTTCCTTACGTCTTCAGCCTCTCCTGAGTTGCACAAATCGACGGGGGAGTCATGAGGGGGAGTCAACTTCACCCGTGCGGTGTATGCATTGCGGAGAGCAGCCCACGTGGCCTGTTAGCAGTGGCGCAAGTCGGCTTCATCGGGTTAATATAATTATCTACGTCATTTGGGATACCCAAGCCGAAAACCACGCGGGCCTGTCAAATTGGTTGTTCGTTTTTGTTTAGTTTTAGATAACTTAAATAGAGAAGATTAAAAGCTTTTGCTGACTGCATGAACAGGTTAGCGGGACTCGATTTTATAGTTATAAATTAATAAATCGTCTATTAACTGATCAATCTTTTTTTTGGTATCAGAACATATCGTTATGTCTACAATTGACAACAATCTTTCGCAGGATCACACAAATCAGTCCTAACAAAATAGAATTTTTATGTAGTCAAGTACGCTCAATAAAAGTGCCAGATGTTGGCATAAAATGCAAACCCCAGATCCAACTGGAGCCCCGCTTAGGTATGACGTTCCATCCAGTTTGGATGGAGCGTCCAATATGGAGCAATGGAGCAAATTGGTACAATATTGCTCGTTGTACCAATTGGAATCGACAAATTGCATTCTTGATGAAGGGCGGAATCCGTAAGGAGCTAGCTAAAGAGTAGTATTTAAAGCATATTTGGTATTGGTGACGACTACTTTGGTGAAATCAGCGCGGTTTAGATGAAATTCAAAGCCTAAAGCTGGGACAGCGCCAGAGAGGCCTAAGCGGCTACAAAATGCCAAATTATTTTAACTGCGTTCGGTAGAGATAGTGTAAAAATGTATCCTGAAAAGAACAACTAACTCTGTACGGGCGTGCTGGCGAGCTTTTCGTACAATTTACGGTTGATATAGCTAGTCTTTTAGGACAAGTTTCACAGAAAAGGTTTAGTAGGTGATCCGCTAAATCGTGGAAAACCACGCAGCGCTCGTTTAGTTGAAGATGTAGCCGCTGCGGCCAACAGTGTAAAACTATGTCCGAAAACATCCGTTTGGCGACATGCCCAACAACTGGGTATTTTGCGCATTTCAACCTGATGTATTTTAAGGTCGGATCTAGCGACATATGTGTATAATGATTCAGCTGACGCGAGAGCTCAAGCTTACGAATCACCAGGACCGGCTAAACTTTGTTCAAAATTGCCTTCCGAGATGATCCCGCGTCATACCAATGCTGTGAAAAAAATGTTCTTGTTTTCGTAGCTTATTTCTTTCTGAATAGAAGTATGGATAATAAAAATAGTCGAATCCGGACAACCGAGAACATTCAAGTGATTCACGAAAATCCGTTTCACGTGGCACACGTGAGAGTGGTGCGGTATCGGATCCAAAGGAATTATTATTCGATACTATTTCTCATTTTACGGTGAACGGCAAACGTTAACGCGGCATGATCCTTAATTATCTTTAATCCGTTTTGACAGAAATCGATGCGAGTCGACTCTGGTTTCAATAAGATGCTGCAATTCAAATGCCAGGGGATAATTAAAAACTCGGACCGGTATGCTCGCGTATTGATGACATTTAGACAGTTTTGAAGAGTAAAGTACACGCAGATAATCCCACGATTATTAGATAACTAAAGACCAACATTAAATCATGCATTACAGTAATTGAGTAAGCATGCTTTATGTGAAAAAGTGCTAAACAATTGGGTATAGTGTATACAGCTTGTAACCAGAAAGGTATCTCCTCACGATTATTCTAAATCATTATATGGCACTACATCTGTACTAAACTAAAAATCAAGCAAACTTTTTATAATATTTTAAACGCTCGTGTTTATCCAACGGTTGGATGTTGCTCCGTTGAGATCTATACCCATTAAAGGTACCCTAAAGCTTCACCTTCTGATAGTGCAGATCATCATAGATCAGTCATAGGCTTATGGACTACTAGGAGAAGTAGCGAGCGCTCTTTCAGATCAATTGGCTGTGATCGCCCAAAGTACAAAACTAAAAATAAAGCATTCTTTTTCACATTTTAAACCCTCATGTTTTATGTTCCCTAAATATCTCAGACAGCAAACATCATATATATATATATGTATATATCCATAAGCATATATATATATATATATATATATATATATGCATGCATACACATATGATTCTCTGTTAACGGCTCTGATTATCAAACACTTGGGTGCCAGATACGTCGTGACTCGTGAACTCGCATGAACATTTACCGATCTACTACGATCAAATATCTATCTCCGTTTTCCAAATAGCGTCATCGATATCGGTAGGGTGCACCGCCGATACCCCTTCACCCCTCCCCCCCCCCGCTACCCCCGTTCCTCTACATAATTGGAGACATCCCGTCCAGGCTCAAGCATCGTGCGACCATCTTCCTGTATGTATCAGCATGCGGTGACAGTGCAGAAACCACAGCAGCGGCAGCAGCAGCAGAAGAAGTTGCTGGCCCTCGCAATGATCGCTGCACGACCCTATTGAATCATCGCCGTTCAGATCATCATCGTCATCATCATCATCGCGTTGCTGTTGTTGTTGTGTTGTTACCTATGTTGTTATTCTTCTCGTTGTTTTGATGCGCCCAGCCGTAGAGGGGCAGCATGAGGAAGAATACGCGGCCGGTTGCAAAACACGGTACCGACTGATCAGCCGTGGAACCAACAAAGCTGAAGACAAGACGCCAGACGGGAGCGTAAAGCGAGAGACAATGACGACGGCAATGAGAACCATGACGTCGTCGGCGTCGTCGTCAGCGGTGGTGTAGCAACGGCGCCAGCGGTGGTATAGCAACGGCGTCAGCGGTTGCGTCTCATATTGACGCAAACGATGTTGACCATTCGCGATCGACTAAGCGAAAGCAGCCAAATGGACAGCGGCCGGGAGAGAGAGAAAGCGAGAGAGTACACAGAAAAACAGGGAAACAGATTGATGCAGAGGGACATGGAAAGTTTGGGAAGAGAGAGAGAGAGGATATAGGTGGAGAGGAAAGCAATGGGCCGCCAGAGAGAGAGAGAGAGAGAGAGGTCACGACTTCGTGAACGGGGTTCATTCCTCTTCTGGCGAGTTCTCGGTTCGGTTTCCGCTTCAACGAAGGTCCAGCGGAGGGCAACCTCTCTTCGGCACACACTCGCACACACACCCATGCACAGAGACAGTCTTCTCCTCTGCTCGTTCTAGACAGATGGACATACAGCCAGATAAATCGCCAGCGAATGTTGTGTGCATCACCACGCTCATAGAAAAGCGGCGACTGGATATCAATATCATCCACAATCATAATCACCATGCGTAGCATTAGCAGCAACAGCAACAACAAAAACAACAACATTAGCACTAATGGCGTCTTCGTGGTAGTAGAAGTCGCGTCCAACAGCTCATACTCCCTGTCATCGTCGCCTTCATCTACCATGGTCTTGTTCAACGTCCACCGTTACCATAACCACCACCACCGCCTTTGCTACCTTGGCCATCTCAACAAGCGCCAACAGCACCACCTCTGTTATCTAACGTCCAGCGGCGTTGCTCGTTGTTGCTGTTCTGATTGTGTCTACACTTGTTGTTGCGGTTCTGACTACTTTGTCGTTGTTGTTATTGCTACTCTTGCCGTTGTGGTTGTTTCTAGTCTTGTTGTTGTGGTTGTTGTTGCTGCTGTTGTTGTTGTTGCTGCTGCTGTTGCTGCTGCTGCTGCTGCTGTTGCTGCTGTTGTTGACGTTGCTGTTGTTGTTGCTGTTGTTGTCGTTGATGCTGTTGTTGTTGTTGTTGTTGTTGCTGTTGTTGTTGCTGTTGTTGCTGCTGTTGTTGTTATTGTCGCTACTGCTGCTGTGGCGCACCGTAATGACTAAGCGGCGGTAGCACCAGCAACAACAGTAACAACAACTTCAGCGACGTCACCATCAACAGCGAGGCAACGACGGCATCCTTCCGATATATGTAAGTGTCGTTCCCCTGCCTGTTTCGCCGGATTGGGCCACACTATTTGTTCGTCCATCATGAGCAACGTCGAAGTAGACGCTATACTCCCGGTACACGTCCACAGTCACTTCGGCACACATACGTCCGCCACCAGCATGAGAACATACGGTGGCCAGGCAGAGGCCGAAGCCTGTCGGCACGCGCGACTTGTCGACAATCGACGATTGTCAAACGAGCGGCCAATTCAGTCCGTTCGGGCGCGGGTTTGTCTGTGTATCCGTTGGCGGCCTGACATTTGAACCTCATCCTCCGAAGTGAAGAATCTCTTCACTTCGACGACTCGGCATCAGGCACAAATCTTTGCCGATCTTGCCGATCCGATGCGGTAACGAGCAGACAGGCTAGCGGGGGGGGGCTCCGTCTGCATGAGTCGCGCCGAAAGGATGATGATGTGCATTAATAATATTATTATTATTATTATTATTATTATTATTATTATTATTATTATTATTATTATTATTATTATTATTATTATTATTATTATTATTATTATATACAAGTCTCCTGTACATATAGATATAGTAAGATTACCACTGTACATGAGATGTTTCATAAATGGGGAAAATTCAACATTAACGATAATTTAGATCTTTTACTTAAAGATACATATCAACTTCAATCTGACATATCGTCTACAACGGTGATTATACTATATCCACATTTACAGAAAACTTGTTCGCGTATTATAATATTATTATAGAATATGTGTACAAGTTTCCTGTAAATATTGATATTGTGAGATCACCGTTGTACATCGTGTGTTTTATTCGGAGAAGGGAAGGGTTCATAATGAAAATGTAACTTGAAGTCTGTCATTTATATCATTCATTTATACCATAGGTTGGACACAGTAAAGTTAGTTACAGCGACTCGTATGCGTCTAATGAAAGAACTAGACGACGCTTGTCGGCGCCGCAACGTTGACAAAAGAAGTCAACAAACGACACAGCAGCGGTGTGAAGGACCTTCGTGGAAGCCCAGCTGACGGCAGTGCCAGCGGCGCTGAAGTGCAGTGATGGCCGCGCAACTTCACCCTAGTGAACGGCTGGCGCCGTAAAAAGCGGAAGTTCACGGACAGGAGGGCGAAGGACAGAGCCAAGGAACGCCGCTCCCCCGGGCACCCCCGGCAGGCTGGAAGGCAAGGCAAGTTCGATTGCGTGCCTATTGGAAGCTTAACGTTCCTGAGGCCAATTTCGTCTTCTGTGTTGCTGTCGGTGACAATGATTATGGCAAAGTCCTATTTCACCCTAAAGTGCCGACAAAGTAAATAAAAAAAATAATAAATCAAATGCGTGGAAAAGCGCCTATTACAAAGCCTTGTCAAAAGATGCGTGGGTTCCACCTGTTGGCAAGGCCTTTCCATGGAGGGTGAATACACCGGCAGGAGGTGAGAGCTAGTTAACTTTTATCTCAGGTAAAATGAAATTCGCATTGTTTTACCTGCCACCTTCTGTAGGTTCGATCTGGACGACGGTATCAAGCTGGCCGATGTTATCTGCGCGGGTTTGGTAGGTTAATCTTCAGTTACCAACATTGGTATGCGTCTACTTAAATTTAATCATAAACGTAGTGGACGAAAAAACGATGGGCTTATAGAAAGATTTGAGTAGAAGAAGCCTGCTTTACGCAAATGAGTGTGATTAATTAACTTACGTTTGCCAAGGTGCAGGAAGCACGATCGATCTTTAGTTCTATAACTAAAGGACTTGCCATTCAGAGACGAGGAAGTCGCAAACCGAACTACGGAGTCTGCTCTATAGGAAGAGTATTGGTCCATTTAGGATCTGTGAATTCTATCTACGAATTATTACATTGGACAGAGTCGGCAAATGCAGTAAAAAAAATTGGTTGTGTGTTTTCACAGACACTCCAAGGGGGCTGCATACCCCAAGCCTGGCACAATGCGACACTCACGCTCCTTTTTATGGCGAAAAACGATCATGTGCGCGACCCAAATCTGTATTGGGCATTGCTTCGGTACGCACTGGTAAAAAGATCTTAGCCAAGAGGGTCACAGAGCAAGTGTCCCCAACTCTGGAGAAAGCCCTTCTGCCGGTTGATTCGTTTCGACAAGCTGGGATAGGTGGTTCTCTTCCTTAAGTGCTCTTTAGCTTCTTCGCTGAGGACTGCCTTGAGGTAGATATGTGGAGGGGCGGTGAGACCATACAGCTAAGGGAAAACGTGGGAACCCTGCAGCAAAACCCGCTTACCTGCCTTGCGTAAATCCTACTTATCGCTGACCTAGATGGCCATGTGTAGAAGGAGCTAAGCAACGCAGTTGTCATAATGTATGCGAATAACGTCGTGGTTGCACACTGCGATATCAGGGCCATCCGACGTATCGCCGATGACACTGGAGCATACCTAGACATTTTCGGGCTAAACCTTCGCCAATATTTAACGTCCACGGTTTGCCTTTGCATTACTTCATAGGACGGACCAACATAGTATAAATGTGCAACGGTGGGGATCAAACCAATGCACCTATGTATCCTTCGATCTCGAGGCGCACGCGAATGCACTACGCCATAGGGCTCGACAACTGGGGCCTACCTAGACGTTAAGGAACTTCAATTAAGTTCGCTTGGCTGTAGTGGTCAACCGCTGGAGTTTGTCAACTTCGTCTGCTGCATTCTACAATTACCACAGTGATTCAATAACAGAAAATGTACAAGTTCACATCATTTCAACCATCTCGAATTTGCCATTAGCAAGATTGGTGTAGAAGCCAATATAAACCACAGAAAGTGAAAACACTTCTTCAGGTCTTAAGTGATCCCCTGATTTTAGACGCGTTACCTAATACAACTACAATAAAGTCTACTGCATAACAAAAACGTAGCTTCATTTCCCATAGCTAGAGACCAAGATAGTTTTAATAACAGTATTGATGCGACTCCATAAGAATGTAAAAGTGTGTAATAAAAATAGACAATAAATATACCAAAAAAATGGTACATAAAGTACAGATAGTCGCATACCAGTGTCCCCGACGGCTCGCACAGACGACCGCTGAATTACCACAACAGCAACAACAACAACAACAACAACAACAATAACAACAACAACAACGGCAACAACAACAACAACAATAACAACAACAACGGCAACAACAACGACAACAACAACTACATGATATCCGAGCCGTTGTCAGAGGCAGACCTTTTCTGTCAATGGATACCGGCGCTAGTAGTATTCTGGGTACGTATTTTGGTATGGCTCCGACGAATTGAGATGAAGATAAGAGACCATTCATTTATGGTGTTGCCGCCAATGTTGCTGCCGGCTGTGCCAGAGATGCGCTCGGCGAATAGATCAACAGGCAACATTTTAGTGGCTTCTGACACGTGATGCAGCAGCAGCCGCAGCGGCAGCAGCAGCAGTCGAAGCCACAATAACAAAGATCAATTGTGATCATCAGATTCGGTTGCGGCTCTTTATTGTCGATATGCGCGAGCTATGGCGCGATACGCGTTACAAGCGATACACGTTCTGCGTCGTTTGCACCCTTTCAAACACCCGACGGCTGTCGTGTGGTCGTGGTAACGAAGATGATAAGTGGTTTAGATAAGCACAGTGTGCTTAAGTGTTCGCAGACGTAAGCGTAAGACCTCTGTCTGTCGTCGCTGGTAGCAATAACATAGGCGACGGCGGTGGCGAGAGTAGCAACAACAACAACAACAACTATACGAGCACTCAAAACAACAAGTTGATGTAGTAACAGTACTAACACACGATACAAATCACTTGACGACTTTACAGCTTCCAGCATTCCCGTTTTGCAAAGCCTTGCTCACAATGATCCGAGGTAGCAGCAAGACCTTTGCTACCTCGGATCATTCCGATCACAATCGCGATCAGTTCGAATGCTGGCAATATACGCGCTATTGGATTTTGCAGAGACGCAGAAGTGCCTGTGGCATCAAGCGGCCTCTATAGAATAGGCAACATGTCATTGCATGTTCGTTGTTATTGCTGTCGTAGCGTTCGCTTGTATGCGGTCAAATACGTTTAGCGAAAGGAAAACATCGTAGACGTGCCCGGAGCTTCGTATGGTCAGCTAGGTTGATATCTTCTCGTTTTGGAACTAGTCCGAACGCGTTTAGCTTCGACGTGGTACCTACTGCTCTTCGTAGCAATTCTACCAAGAAAAAACAAAAAAGCTTATCTGATGGTGTGCTCCAAATAAGTGGAGTAATTTAGTCGCGATACGAACTGCGTATTACATGCATATGCCCGTTATATCTATTCAGAAAAGTTGCCTTTCACAACCAAATAATATACCAAATAGGATACAAATAATGTGTGTTATTGTTGCTCTTGCAAGCGATCCGCGTTTAATTAACATATATATATATATATATATATATATATATATATATATATATATGGTCGCACACGAGCGATAATAACCCTGCTCGCTGAAATGCAGTACGCTGAGCAGCGGCCAGCATCCACTAATCATGTGCTGTACTGTTGACTGCTAATAGAAACGAGTGCAAGCGGCGGATAAATTTGATCGCTTTGAGAATGGAAATGGAATAACCCCATGATTAAAAACAACCAACGAAATCGGACATCGTCAGATACCCAGGCGGACAGACGGCCACAGAGACAGATATGCTGGGGGGCAACGGTAGGTTCTCAAACGTTCGCCAAAACCGCCAAGGTGCCACAGCAGCAAGCAGAAACGAATAATAGTAATAATCATAATGGTGACAGTAACATGGTCATGTCTTAATAATGGAAATTGTCGCAGAGGCGGTGGCGGCGGCGGCGTCGTCCTCGCAGCAATTATGATCGCGTTTCGCTTCCCGAACGTTTACAAACACACGCGAGCGCCGGCCGACCGACCGTTTAAAAAGTTTGCGCCCGCGCGCGCGTTCCTATTCAATTTTGATTCAATTCTTTAGCAGCGCAACTCGGTGCCAGCGTACAGATGGAAGAGTTCCGGAGACGCATGATGCAGGCCAAGCGCCGGGCAGCGCAATGCACCGCTGTTGTGTTTATGATTCGATTGACCCGTTTGTCATTGCGCTGTGCTGTTGCGCGTCGTCCAGACGCCATAGACAATAGAGGGTCTGACTGGGTCGCCGACGCCGTTACAGCCAATAACGACGTCTAAATGAGTGGCCAGCCACGCTACTGCTAATTACCGCTGACCCCGTTTCGATTTGAAGGCGCGAAAGACAAAGAGCGAAAAAAACGAGATAGAAGAGAGAAGATCGAGAGACAGAAAGAGAGGGGGGGAAACATGTCGGCGTTGTCTGTGACGTTGCTGCTTCAACTTCGTTGTTCGTTTGCACCGTTTTGTCTAACGGTCTCTTCCTTCTGCTTCATCATGCTTCATCCCTGTTCGTCTTACGATGTGCGATTTCTCCCGCGTCCGTTGTTGCGTCTCCCCCCGCACTTTTAACCTGGTGGAAGCATTGATGTGATCAGCGATGATATCTTACACAGCTGACTTGACAACAGCATGATGGACGGAGTCGTGGTACGTCTCTTCTGCCGTTCCCCGTAGCGGTTGCGAACCTTCACAGACGCGCGGAACTCTGAAGGACGTGGTGCGTCTGGATTTTGTTGTTGTTGTTGCTGCTTCTGCTGCTGGTGTTGCTACTGGTCTTGTTGCCGGTACATCACCTTGTCGAACTGGAACATGCTACGTGCTGCGCCGGGCTGTGTCCTGGTCCCGAACTCGACGGGCCGAAAAATCTTGCCCGGTTCTGGTGTTCTGGGGCCCGGATGATACGTTGCTGCTTGCTAGTTAGCGCTCCCGTCGAAGAGGTGTAGGTCGTGCTGCTGTTGTTGTTATTGATGCTGCTGCTGTTGTTGCTGTTGCAGTTGCTGCCCTGGCTTCGACTTCGCTCGCAGCTACGTCGACGAACAAGAAACGGTCGAGAAGCGGTTTAACAGAAACTAACAATAGCCGTGTCAAAGAGAGTTAGGTGGGAGGGAAAAGCGGCATAACAAACACTGTGTCGCATGTCTTCCTTTGTAACGGCTTAATGCTGTTGCTGTTGCTACTGCCCATGACAGTGAACAATAACGACAACAGCTACAACAACGTCAAGTCACGGTTGATGCTGTGCTACAGTCCGATCATGCATGATCATTACTATAATTGTGCCGAAGAAGCTAATGGTACTAGCTGCAGCAGCGACAAAAGACCCACAACCACCGACATAAGACCCATAGGCACTGTTAGAAGACCCATATGCATTGGTAGAACCCCCTATACGCACGGGTAGAAGATCTGTAGACACCGGCAGAAGACCCATAGACACCGGCAGAAGAGAAAGAAAAAAACCCGTAGTTACCAGCAGAATATCTATAAGCGCTGGCAGTAGACCTACGAGTATACGTACTGGCAGAAAACCTACACGTACTGGCAGAGAACCCATAGACACTGGCAGAAGTCCCACAGAAGCCGGCAGAAGACCCATAGACGCCGGCAGAACCCCCATTGACACCTTCAGCAGACCTATAAGCACCGGCACAACACCTATCGGCACCAGCAGATGACCCATACGCCACCAACAGAAGCACAGGTGTGCATGCGGTGGCGCACGATGTTACCGTTGTGCGCCGGCGCCAGGTCGCACAGGCGCACACTTGCTGTGCCCGTTGCCCGGTCGCTTTCGCCTAGCTGTTCGCATGCATTGTATGTGTGCATGCATGAGTGTAACGACCGTATCGCCGGCCACCACCACCACCATGACCATTGCCGCCGTCACAAGTACAGTGTGCTGAGACCCAAACGGCTAGAATGATAAAGGCGCCAACACGGTGTTGGTGCAGCGAGGTAGAGCGGCTCCAGAGTCATCGAGGCCACATCATCGGTTACCCGGTATGGCCGGGAGGGAGGGGGGTAGGGACTGACTGGGGGACCGATCCTTAACAGAGCGGGACCAGGCGCCGCTCGAAACAATGCCTGTCCGCCTGTTTGCCTGTCGTCCTTGCTGAGTATATGATTGCGCCTACTGTTTTCGACACTACCACTACCATCACTATTGCTACTTCTGCGCCGTTACTACTTCCACAGTAGTACCGCCACCCCTGTGGTATTTATTACTCTGCTAGACGACGAATCTGCTGTTTGACCGACCTAACACTGCTTTCTACGCCCTCAATATCCTTCCGCTCTCAGGTCGGTATTGTTGAGAAGCAGCAAGCGAACCAAAACCAACCATCGGTGACCGGATGGCGTTCGACACCGACATCACAACCGTCGGAACATCAGATCAGCATCATCATCATCATCATCATCATCATCATCATTATCATCATCATTGTGCTAGATCGGCCGGCCAAAGAGCAGAAATTGATACTGCTATTGTTGTTCTGGTGGTCGTTGTTGTTGTTGCTTTTGTTCGGTGTGACGCTGTTGTTGTTGGTGTTCGGCTTGACGTTGTTGTTGTTGTTGTTTGGCTTGACGTTGTTGTTGTTCGGTTTGTCGTTGTTGTTGCTTTTGTTTGTTGTGACACTGTTGTTGTTAGTGGTCGTTGTTGTTGTTGTTGTTGTGGTAGTGGTTGATGTTGCTGTTGCTGTTCGGCTCGTCGTTGTTGTTCTGGTTGTTGTTGTTGTTGTCGTCGTTTTTGTCGTTGTTTAGGTTGTTGTTGTTGTTGCCGTATTGCTATTCTGGATGTTGTTGTTCTGGTTGTTGTTGCTGTTGTTGTTGTTCCTGCTCATATTACCGCTGATGCCGTTGCCGTCGCCGCCACCAGGCCACTGGCTCTGCAGCACAAAAGCAAGCACATACCAAGGCAGGCATAGGAGGCACACTCGCTCCGGACCTTCCAGACGTTTTAGCAGACGTCTGTGTTTTCTGATGCCACTGCCGCTACAGCTGCTGCTGGCTGCGACGATTAGCGGCCTTCCTTCGTGCGTCGACTTTGTTCCAGTTCGTTTGTTCATTCGACCGTTTGTCCCCCGCATCCGGCCGTGTCTTAATTCCCTTTCAAAGTGGCAATTAATTAACGATAACTGCAACAACAACAACAACAGCAACAACAACAACAACGACAACACCAGGTGCGACAAGAACAGCAACAACAACAACAATAACGGCACCAACGGCTGAGGAAGGGTTAGCTTGGCGGCGGCGGCGGTGGTCATCATTGTAAATTGATAATACGGGCTAGCATTATTAATTAACCGATACTGTCGCCGACATTGTTGTTGTCTTTGTTGCTATTGTTGTTCTTCCTGTTGTTGCTGCTGCTTCTGCTTTCGTTTTTGTTGTAGCTAGTACTGTTGTTGTTGTTGTGGCTCTTGTTATTCAGCTTTTCGTGTTGACCGCGAAACTCTGGTTGACCCAAGCAAGCATTGTAAAGAATGATAAAGCTGCTTGTTTCTTTCCGCAAATAAATTACTAAATTGTATGATATATTAAACCTTAATATATAAATATCGTAAGTGTTTGTAATTCAAATAATCCTCAACCATATCATCAACCTCGGCACTTGCCGGTCGAGGGTGTGGATGGGAGAGACAGTACTGTAGTGGGCTATTGTCAGGGTACAGTCATATAGAGTACTACACATGTTGTCTGTAATGAGAATAGAAGCTAACAGCATGGCTGACTTTATTCGCGGTTTGCGCTTGAATATTGTATATGAAGCATATTGAAAGAACTTTTTTGATTAGTAAGAATAGAATAGGAAGCACCTTAGAGCCCAGCTCATACTGAGATGGAAGCAGAAGAGCACCTGTACCACCTCTCTGACGAAGCCTGCGTTTCTTTAACGCCGAAGGGAGGTGCATTACTTGGTCATTTGCAAAAGAGGATATCAGTCAATTATATTTAATACTCAGCATTTATTTAGCTTATAATGGGATGTAAAAAGGTCTTCCAGTAAAGCAGTTCCGTCACGAGAACCTTCATCGGTCCTTATTATATATATATATATATATATATATATATATATATATATATATATATTGTTTATTTCGTAATAACATTGCATTTCAAGATGGTACATAATTACAATACAATTCATGCATTTTATACAATTTAAACACTTCAGCGACCGTCCCACCGGGCGAAAAGTGCAAAGACCGCCGATGCTTCTGGCAGCTCGCTGCGTGGTATTTCGCGCATACATGCGAACAGAACCTGCAACGACATTGATCGCCAACTTGGTGAAATCCTTGGGTCGAACATACCAAGTGATGATAGCCATGCACAATGTATCTTGTGTACACGTGCCGGCTAGTGCATGCCATTCCATCTTAAAGCTCCCTGGCGAGGTACACATCCAATTGCGCTACCTCTGCCGAGGCCTCGGTCACTTTTCCCTGCAACTCCAACAAAAATTGCTGAAGTGCTCCTGTAATAGGTGACCTAAGCCTGACTCTGATTGTTTCCACTCCCGGCCCGCAACCCGCTAGCAGGTACACGAAGCGGCTTCTTGCCGTCCGGGGTAAGCAAAGGACTCGCTTCATATATATTGTGAAGCATCTTTCTAGCTGCGCAAAATTTACCGCTGAAAGATGGCCCCACACCCTGTCAAGGCTGTAGCTCAACATTGGCACAATCTTGAGCTCAAAAAGACGCATGGCCGCACTCAAGGACAGTCGTCGAGGGTCTCTCACCTCTGTGTGAATAGAGCAAATAGCCGCTCGACACCTGTCGCCGATGTGCTGGGTAAAGGTCGTTCCCGTATAGTGTAGTATCAGACCCAAAGACGGGAAAGAGTTGACAAACTCCAGCGGTTGGCCACAACAGGGTATTGCATCTGCTGCGGCCAATCGACCCCCACGGCGAAACTTCATGGCTTTCGTCTTCCGCGCATTTATTTGCAGGCCCTTACGGTGAAGATAACTTTCTACGTCGCCGACAATTCGATGAATGGCACCGCGGTCCCGGTGGGCCACTACTATGTCATCCGCATACATGACGACGACGGCGTTTCTAAACTCCTCCCGCACATGGCGAGCTAGGTCTTCGATGAGCAAGGAGAATGCCAGGCAACTGAGAGGGTCCCCTTGGGGGTCCCTACGTTTTGACTCAGCTGCAAGGTGTCTTCGCCCCTTACGTTTACTTAAGATTTTCTTGAGAGTGCGTTCCGACGCGATAACTCATTGGCCCTTATTACCCTACACAAGCCCATCAGTACAATAGTCGATACGATGCCAAACACCTTGTCAGTTATCGCACGAATACTTGCAATTAACGAACAATGAAGATACATCGGAGAACAACTCACTTTATAGTCGATGAGTACTGTAAGGAAATGTTTTCAAAATAAAAGGCCAGGATTGGTCAGGTTGAAACTTCGCTTGTCCTTCAATAAGGAAATGCATTCTGACCTTCAATGCTATTGAACGATATATATTGTATCCCAGGTCGTGAAGATTTAATGTCTTTCTCAAGCGTACTGTCAACTGTGAGACTCTGTTTGCAGCTGCGGCGCTTAATAACGTAATGCTAAACAATGTTCTAAATTGTCTGGTATCTATTTTATTAATTTAGCCCAGTATGAACTTTATTGCAGTCCTACATGCTGGTAACGTTGTAGTCTTCCATTTCGATGCCCTATAATGTAATGCTGGACAGTTCACTACTGTAGGTTGGCGCGAATCTCAGCGACAACAAAACAAGTAGAATTGAATAAAATAGAAGAGCAAGCATTTATATAAAAAATAAAGGTAAACGAACGAGAAGTGTAGCTTGCTTGGAAACATGGTTTACTTTCTCTATACACACGACGGCTTTAGGAATCACCGAGAAGCGGTTTCCTAGATCGTTCTACCTAATGTCACGAACGTGGCTTGCTAAACCTAAGCTGAACCTAAAAACCACTCTTTTAAGCCATGAGTGTTAGACACATTGCTAAAACTTTGCTGTATTTAGTTCACTTTTTAGCGCAAATCACCGCAGTCTGTGGGCTAGGTTGGCCTTAGGCAAATCAGCAGTGACAGAACGTTTTTTAACTGCATGAGAAACCGTGTCATATTTGTCCATTGTTTATGTTATGTTCTAACTTATTAGATCAATTACATTGTTCTAACTTGTTAGATCAATTACATTGTTCTAACTTGTTAGATCAATTATATTGTTCTAACTTGTTAGATCAATTACATTGTTCTAACTTGTTAGATCAACCATAATGTTCTATGATCATCAAAAATATAAATGATTTGCGGGCCTAAAAATAAGGATCAGAACGGCCCTTAAGCCAATTAAGTGGTTGGCATGTGTGTGCTTAAAGTCCATCCAGGCATAATTGACCGTTCGTCGAGTCCATCATACTGCTGGTGGTTGCTGCTACAGCCATATCGCTCCTGCGATAGTAATATAGGCAAATACCTGTTTTCAACGGCAGCGCAACTGGTTAAACACTAGAAAATATGTGAACCGTCAGTTGCAACTAATGTAAGCATTTTAAACAACTGTGGCAAGCGTTTGACGACGATTCTAGCTCGACAACTGAGATCGCCCAAAATAACCTCCGATGTGAATGCGAAGCAGAGAAAAGGAGGAATCATGCAAACATGCGTAAGAGCAGACTGAACCAGGTGGCGACAGACTGTGGTCACATGGAAAGTGATCCCAGCCCAACATTGACATGTTTGTGTCAAAATTTCTATAAGGCAAAAGAATAAGTATTGTTGATATAAGTGAAACGTTCTGTCTAAGGGCCGTAACGGAAACAACAAGGGCTTACAACAACAAGACCAGCAACTGCAGCAACAACAACAACAACGACGACGGACGTGCCACCCCGATAGTGTCCTGTTCGTCTTATTGTATCGGGCAGAGCAATAGAGACATTTTGATTTGCGCAGCGAACGCCACTGCAGTGGCTGGAGCCGCTACCGAATCGCTCGGTTAGTTCTGTCCCTCCTCCGGAACAAAAGGGCCGGCCAGGGAGTCGCCTGATTGCACATTACGGCCAGCGGCCACTAGTTAGCGGCAGTAGGGACCGCAATAGTAATGGCGAAGTCAGAAGTCAGCAGGGGCCGCCCGTCACATATGATGACGCCGTCGTGGGAGTTGTTCGTTGATTCTCTCCGTATCGCTAGTTCACGACGTGTACCTATCGTATCCCTCTTTGTATATATATATATACAAAGAGAAAGAGAGAGAGAGAGATACGATAAGTATATACCTCTATAGACTCTTTATTATTTTTTCTATATGAGAGTACCTGTGTGAAGCTCATAGACTCTCACGCATCATATGGTAGTGGCAGGGCGTCAGACAATCGGGCGGGCGTTGCGAGAAGACCTCAAAACACTACCAGCAAAAGTCAATTGTCAATCGTAGCTGAAATGAGAGACAGAGAGAGAGAGCGAGAGCGACACCTCGCGGGTGTCGTTATGAGTGCTAAGCTGATGTCACGCGGCGTCGTGTCCCGGCGACACGGCACACGGCGCTGAGGTGAGATGAAGACCGCTATTTCCTTGCGTCCGTCGGTCTGTCTCGGGGTGTAGCGCTCACTTCGCTTGTTGTCATTTCAGCGATATGATTGAGTTCGGCGCAGCGCAGCTTCCTCATTCCTCCACTGTGGTTGTGAACCACCACCCTGCACCACCATCACTAGTGTCAGTGCGGACCCTGCAGAATTGCCATTAATGCTACTACACCTTCTAACTATTACTACTGTTTCTGCTGTTATAGCCAATACTGCAGCAAAAACAATAACAACACCAGCAGCAGCACTATGTTGTGTAGCAATAACAATAACAACAACAACAACAACAATCATAACAACAACAGCAACAACAATAACAATAACAACAACAACAACAGCAACAACAACAACAACAACAACAACAACAACAACAACAACAACAAAAACAACAACAACAACAACAACATAAGACTGTGGCGTGCTGTTGTTGTCGCTGTCTTCGTCATAGTCTGTGACATGTGGGTGGGTGCCGATGCTACCTCGCGAACGTTCGCTTCGTCCTACCAGCATAGGCGCGTAACGCCGCCGCTGTAGGGTGAAGATTACGAGACGGGATTAGGAGACTCGAGCCGCCATCATCAGTGGCCGCCACCCTGGCTATTCGCTTTGTCTGCTGGCGTCTATTCAACCAGCAAACTGACCCAGTAGTTAACTGCCGGTCGGTCGATCACAACAACAGCAGCAACAACAACAACCACAAGAGCAACATTATTAACATCACTCACAATGGCCACATTACTAGACACCATAACAAAAGCTACAACAACTGCAACAACAACACCAACGTTAACAACAACAGCCCTGGCAGGGCGGCACAGCAATGATGGAACCAGCCGCACTGCTAATAATAATAATGCCAGCAGAAATACCTGAATAAACGTACTATAACAACAATAACAAGAGCAATCAAATAAAGATAAATAACAGCGACAACGGACGACGAACGACAGGTCTAGAAGCAACACCGACAACAATAACATATGTAAGTTGTGCAACACTTGCGTTTTATATATTTCCGAGGTTACGCTTTAGAATATTACGTAAAACGCCCGATTTTCCTGCAATCTGCATTATGGTTGTAACGTATCCGTGTATCGATCAGTTGTTGAGGTCTCGTTTGCAAGCTTTCCACTATCAATGCTGCACTCGATACAACTCTGGCGAAACTATGTAAAAGCGTGTACCAGACAGAAAATAGATTATATCTGACGACATCATTTACCTATTTCTACTTCCTCTCTCAGATTTTATAACGCTCATGCCATAGAATCGGCACCGAGTAGCAAAATGCATTAGCTGCTATCAAATAGTGTTGATTGACTATAGCCGTGCAGGCCATGGTTCTGATGGTTAGACTATACCCGATCATTCCTCACCCTAATATCACCATGGGGGGTGTGCTCTCATTGAGACAAATTACAGTTATTTGATCGCTAAACGCGGGACCATAACTGTACCAAGTATGACTCTCGCCGATTTTAGGTCAAGAGTTAGTAACAACATGTACAATATAAGCGTTGTGCACATTAATGGCGGCTTATTAGAAGATTAGTGTGACACACATGGACTGCCGTCGGGACGGACAGTCGCCGGACGTCGCCGATCTCCATACACAGAGGCTGTGCGCACTATCTCGACGATGTGCGCAGTGAAGTTCGTCCCAGTATAATGGAATTCTTCTGTTATTTGTTTGTACAGCAACAACGGGAACAAAATCCACCAGAAACAGCGCCAACAACGGTAGCATAGAGAAGAAGGATACCTGCAAGATTTATAGTACATATATTGTACTATGTACTATAATTGCCGATGCGCCAACACATTCCGCGGCGCCTCGTCATCTCACTTAATTTCCATGCATAACTCAGGTCTCGTTTTCCCAGATTATTAGGTCGTTAGGTCTGTTCGTATTTTCATATGGATAAAGATATATATATATATATATATATATATATATATATATATATATATATATACATATTCATGTATACACAATGTATATATATGTAAGTAAACAGACATCTCCATGGAAGCACCACGGAGAAAATTGGGCTTTGATCCCGATCTGGTAACTAAATACTTATGACTCGTCTCCTGTAATCACTCTCTGAAGCAATGCAGAGTCTTCTGCTATATCCTGAAGGTTCAATTCGGACATTGCGCGACGGGAGAACCCACTTTTAGAACGAACTCCGCTACCAGCCTTCTGACGCATAAACTACCGATCAAGAGTGTTACAACTATTTCATAAGATATCTCAAATTCCTCAGATATCTCCCTGATAGTAATTCGGCGATTGTTGAGCACGACATTACGAACTTTCCGACGTTTTCTTCTGTGATTGACGTTGAAAACTTTGTCGAACGGGGGCCATCTTTGCCAAAACAGACGGTACCACGTAATCGTAGTGTTTCGGGGCACTGCTTGACCAACATAAGCAGTTAGTAACACATTACCATTCTCCTTTCTCCAAAAAAATCTCGCTGAATCTCGGTTTCTTCACTTCATTGAACCACACTTAAACAAAAACGCTTTAACAATAAAATGTGGCCTGTGTGTGTGGCTGACGAACGCAAGCAAAACAAACCGGAAGACCTTGGTGATTTCGGTTTGGCGGCAAAAGTCAAAGTGCTGCAAGAAGCTGCCGATCCGCTCGCGTGCATACACACAAATGATGTCGACATCTAGTTGTTTACTCTTTTGAGTCGTTTCAACGTCGCATTATGTTTAGATTTTCGCATCCCAAGCGACGATTGTTGTTGTTGTTGTTGTTGTCGTTCTTGTTTTTGTTGCTGTAGACGCTCTGCTGAATACAATGGGGATGTACAGCTATGTCGAGTGCGTCCCATAAACATTTACGCGGATATGGGGTTTATTTTTGTTGTTGTCGTCGTGGTCGTTGTTGTCGTCGTCGTCGTTGTTGTTGTCGTTGTTGTTGTTGTTGTTGTTGTTGTTGTTGTTGTTGTTGATGATGTTGATGTTGTTGTTGTTGTTGTCGTTGTTGTTGTTGTTGTTGTTGTTGTTGTTGTTGTTGTTGTTGTTGTTGTTGTTGTTGTTGTTGTTGTTGTTGTTGTTGTCGTTGTCGTTGTTGTTGTTGTTGCTATCGTCTTTATTGTTGTTGTTGTCAATGTAGTATTTTTAGGCCATAGGGTACGTGTTGAGGTTGGCGTGTTGTTATGTGACAGGCTCTCTTGTCTGTGCCTCTATCTCTTCTCTTTAAATTCCGCCTCTTCACCCCCCCCTCCCCACCCCATCTCCTTTTCAGTGTCGTTCCTTCACACGTCCTTCACGTCATACACCTTGCGTCCGCAGTTTTCATCGACGGATAAAGTCGGCATCATATCGATCTGCTTGACCCAGTCGATCGAGTATCGTCTAACGCTTATCTACATATCTAGATATATCTGAGAAGCACCAATCGAGATGGCCTGCTGCCTGCTTGGCCCCAACACGTCGATGTCTGTTTATGAATGTGGTGGGGTAGAAGGGCTTACCAGCCGTCAACAGTGTACGGTTGTCTCCGTTGCGGCTTCTCAGTGTTGTTGATTTTTTGGCTCAGCCAGACAGTGTTCACTCGGTTCGCCTACGGTTGAATACTTGACGATTCTTGATGTCTTTGGTTGTCGTCGTCGTCGTCGTTGTTGTTGTTGTCGTCGTCGCTCATGTCGATCTCATCGTTGATGTCGTCATTATTGCAGTTTTTATTGTCGTTGCTGCTGTCGGCGCTGTTGTTGTTGCAGTTGCTGATGTTGCTGCTGTTGTTGTTGCTTTTTTGTTGTTGTTGTTGTAGTTGTTGCTAATGGTGATGTTGTTGTTGCTGCTGCTGCTACTACTGCCGCCTCTGTAATTTCTGTTGTGATTATTACTCCTGTTGTTGTTGTTGTCGCTGTTGTCGATATTGCTGTTGTCGTTGGCTCTATTGCTATTGCTTCTGTCGCTGCTCGTGCTCAGGCTGTCGTTGTTCTCGAACATCTCCGCCATCGTACAGGCATGAAGAAGGCATGAAGTACACGAAGGCGTGCACCTCACACCACCACAATGTGTCATCGGTTGCCGCGCGTTGCCGCACCGCCATTGTCGCTAGTAGTGGGAGATTAATATTTCACAAAGGCAGCAACAACAACAACAACAACAACAACAGCAACAACGACACAACTACCTGTAGAAGAAGTCGCCACAATGACCACAGCATGGTCAAACGCCACCGGTAGCAGCATTACGCTACGCTAGAGGCGTTGTTGAAGTAATGATAGTTGTCATCTGTGTGCGAAGACGGTACGCATCGTGTAATCCCATCCATGACCTCCCCCCCTTTCTATATCTCTTTCTTCTTCTCCAGCTACGGCTGCCGCTTTTTCTTCTGTTGTTACTGCTGCTTCTGCTGTTGCCAACCGTTCTGTTTCTGCCACCTTTTCTTTGGCTGCTTTGCCACATTTGCTTGTTCTCTATCATTCTTTCCTCGAGACGTCCGCCTCATCTTTTGCTCGATCTCCTCTTTCGGTCGCTCAGTCGCTCGGTCGCTCATCCATTCTCTTAGTTCGATCTCGTACGTTCGCTCGTCGTGTTGCGACTCAACGAACATGTCGAACATTCGAAGGGTGTCTTGTCTACTTCAAAATGCCAGAGCCAGTTGAAGAGCGTCGTTGGCTTTAGTCGGCGTGGGTCAGCAATAAGCAGCAACAACAGCAGCAGCAGAAGCAACAACAACCACAACAACAGCAGCAACAACAATAGCAATAGGAGAAGAAGTACTTCACCTACTGTCGCGTGCGTGGCTTGTGCACGATGCGCGTGCCAACAAGGAGTCGAGGTGATGGTGGTGTGGGTGATGATGGTGGGGATGATGGCGGTGTGGGGGCTGTGAGGGGTGATGATGATGGTGTGTGGGGTGATGATGTTGGAGATGATGGCGCTGTGGGGGCTGTGAGGGGTGATGATGATGGTGTGTGGGGTGATGATGTTGGAGATGATGGCGCTGTGGGGGCTGTGAGGGGTGATGATGATGATGATGCTGTTGGTGGAGGTGATGGCAGCAGAGAGGATGACGTGGCGCTGCTGAGCATCGTCGCCAACGTACTTCTTAGCTGGGTAAGTCGGCAGTCGCACACGAAGGGGCTTGGCTGGCTCCTTCCCCCCAACCACCCCGACCCTGCCAACCCGTGCCCCTCAACCGGGTCAACATCTACGCGGATCAACGAATACCACAGCCGCACCATACACTCAAAAAAGCGTTAACATGCCCACAAGTGTAGCGCTATGAGCACGACTGATGATACCACTTGATCGGTTCTCGCACCTTCAGGAGGTCGGCCGATCGACTAATACTACATTTTTGCTGCTGCTGCTGCAGTAGTACCAGCAACAACAACAATAGCAGCAGCGACAACAACGACAACCACAACAACAATAGCAACAGTAACAATACCGGCAACAGCACCACTAACAGGACACCAGCAAAATCTGTTACGGTGGTTCTAAGAATAATATACCTGCCAGTACAACTGTTATCATTACGCTATAAAACTTCTAATATTGTTATGAGAACAACGACAATAGCAACGAGAACAACAGAAACACGGTCGACACAACAACAGCAACAACAGCAACAACAACGACAAGGACATTAACAATAAGTACTACTAATGCATTCAGATGCCAATTCCGATTACCGGTATAGGTGTCTGCGGAGGATCACTAAGTGAGGCGCTGCGAAACGTTGGAACCAAAGGGTTCGTTGACAGTGATAAATAGCCTACTTGCCTGCTTTCACTGGTACACTCCTAGAAGCGTACTGTGTTGTAACTTGTATTTGCAATATGATTTTGATAATGATGATTATCACAATGATCATGTTGATACTGATAGTAATTACGATGGTAAATATAATAATTACAACTGATTATTAATGTGCAACCAGACGACTACCTCGTATGCTAGATAAGCCCTTAAACGGCCAACCCAAGCCGCAAAGTCAGGCGGCAGTTCCAGACGAGACATGTCCAGAAAGGACACGCTGGGAGAGCTAGTCACGTACATGCTCACGTCGGTCAAAAACTGGGACGCGGCTGCAAAGCGCATTCAACGTATCATGCAAGCAAAGGAAGAAACAGGAAGAAGGAAAATGGTAGATAGCGTCCGAGAGTTGTTGCCAAGGCGCGACTCGACAAGCAGGACCTAACGATTTAAAACTTTTGAGACTTCCCCGCCACCTGTGTGCAGTTACTCTTCTGTGTTAAGGATCCCGCAGGTCGGAGGGTCATCTTAAGGAGGATACATACAATATGTAGGCACTGCCGTCTATCTATGTAGGGTTTTAGTTGGTATTATCTTAATTCTTCGGCTCGACCCTTGCCAGGCGCCAAGACTTGCCGTTAGGTGGCTGAGTTCCACACTGTCTGAGCATTAGCATGTTCGGGGACTCACCAACTCCTGTTATGCTTTCTCTCAGTCGTACGTAAATGTATTTTAAACCCTAAACCTCCTCAAATAAAAATTGACGGCAGTGTTCATCTCGGTAGAGGTCCCTAAAGCGCTCTCAAAAGCCAAATGTTCGTCAGGTCAAAGAATACGTTTGACGCGCATGCAACGAAATGTCTCAAGCGCCTCAAATAGGAGTTAAGTAAAGTAAACAAGATTAACAGTCGAGTAAGGTTAGCATAAATGCTTATGGCGTCGACGGCAACTAAACCTACACTGATGACGTGAATATCATCTATACCTGCTACAGGTACAACAATTGGTAAAATTGATGGATAGCACTATCGTAACAAAAACCGCGACAAGATTGAGGACAACTACTTTGACAACAACAGTAGCAACGAGACATCTACCAGAGCAACAGCAAGTACGACAAAAACAACGATGGCAGTGCTCTTGGCAAGATAACAACTAGGCCAAAACAACAACAACAATAATAATAATAGCGGCGACAAGAAGGATTACTCTAATTATGACAATAAAAATCAATAACAATAGTGATGATGATGATGATGAGCAGCAATAATGTAACCAACAATAAACGGCTACAACAGCAGCAAAAATAGTTTACTTTAGAAACTATACCAACAACGTCGATAACCGTGATAATATAATAATAACAACACCAACAACATAAAAACAGAAAAAAAAGAAATGACAGCAACTACATGCGCTGTTGAAGCAACCAAAACAATCACAGCATGAAGACGACAACAGCAGTATACAACAACAACAAGACCAACGACAAAAATTACAACAACAACAAACAACACAACAACAACAACAACAACAAGAGCAACGACAACAACAACAACAAGAGCAACGACACAACACAACAAGAGCAACAACAACAACAGCAACAACAACGACAAAAATGACAACATCAACAACCTATAAGAACGACAACAACAACAACAATATCTATCGCAGTGCACAATGTTGTTGGCCGCATCGCATTTGTTCGGTACGTGATGATCGCAGATGGGTTTTGTGGGTGCCGCTGTTTCCTGCTTGCTGAGTGACTGGTTGACTCCTTGCCAGACAGACAGGCTCAGGTCCGATGAGACGACATCGAGCAAACGAAATTTGCCTTAATGATGTTGCTTATTATTTCGATGCGCATTCGGTGAGCAGCGTCAGAAACAATTGTAAAGTTTGAAACGCGTTGTCCATCTGCTGATGGCTATGATCGTTATGGTGATCGCTGCAGACTACAAACGACATCATATTCGACAAGAGCAACAGCATTAGGTAAGACAGTAACAACAACAACAACAACAGCAACAACAACAACAGCAACAACAACAACGAGGAGGAAAACGGCGATGTCGAGGAACCTCGTCGGCGTCGCTATTGTCGCTTGTCGTCAGTAGCGTTGTTACCACCTTACCACCACCATAGCACGAAGTGAGTTCGGTGTGCTCAAGTGCAATGAAGAGCCAGGCAGCAACCAAGCAAGTTTACATGGTGACGGAAGCTGTTGAACGCAATCTGTAGTAGTTGATGTCGTTGTTGTTGTTGATGATGTTGTTGTCATGAGGTTGTTGATGTTGTTGTTGTTGATGATGAGTGTTGTTGTTGTTGTTGTTGTTGTTGTGTTGTTGTTGTTGTTGGTTGTTGTTGTTGTTGTTGTTGTTGTTGTGTGTTGTTGTTGTTGTTGTTGTTGTTGTTGTTGTTGTTGTTGTTGTTGTTGTTGTTGTTGTTGTGTGTTGTTGTTGTTGTTGTTGTTGTTGTGTTGTTGTTGTTGTTGTTGTTGTTGTTGTTGTTGTTGTGTTGTTGTTGTTGTTGTTGTTGTTGTTGTTGTTGTTGTTGTTGTTTGTTGTTGTTGTTGTTGTTGTTGTTGGTTGTTGTTGTTGTTGTGTTTGTTGTTGTTGGTGTTGTTGTTGTCGTTGTTGTTGTTGTTCTAGTTGTCGTTGTTGTTGTTCTAGTTGTCGTTGTTGTTGTTGTTATTGTTGCTGTTGCTGTTGTTGTTGCTGTCTGTTATGTATGTTATTTTTCTTATTGTTATTGGTTTTGTTGTTGTTGCTGCTGCTGCTGTTCTGTCGTTGTCGTTGACCGGATCGGGTTGCACCAGGCCATACGATCGCCGCCGGTACGCCACAGTTGGCCGCCGTACCGCAAACCACAGCAGAGCTACTGCCACTGACCACCTATTTGGCCGGCGATCAACGGACAAGAAGATCCCAGCGAATCAGTTTACAACAGCAATAACAAGAACAACAATAATAACAACAGCGATGACGACAATAACAGCGACAACAACAACAACAACAGCAATAACAACAACAGATGTGACCAACAACAACAACAGCAATACAGCGACATAAGCAGCAGATCTAACGTCCACTAGCAGAGACGGAACTACGATTACTAACCGTTTTCGGTGAACTGCCTGCGCTGCTTTTGCGTGTCTCAAGCGCTACTTCTGCAGTAAATATTTATGCATATATATCTATGTTTTTGTTTTTTGCATATATATGCATTCATACACAAATACAAAGCGACGCACCGAGCAGCTCCAAATTGAATTCAATTTTGGTGCAGCTAGTATTTTGATGTGGAAAATCGTCCTGGGCGACTGGACTAGAACTGGGCTGACTTGGGTGGGCTGATGGCATTCGTCCTGTTTCAGCAGCAACTATTGAATGTTGTTAGCGCCGGAGCCTGGGGCGGCGGCAGCAGCGGCGGCGGCGGCTACTGTCCAGACGCTCATGTCGCCACTACTTGTTTTGTTCTACGATCTAGACAATTTGCCTCATATCTGCTGCATACATTCATATGTTCTATCATTTACCCGTTCATTCAATCATCCATCTATCCATTCGTAGCTCCTAGCCGTGCTTGCCTGAGCCACCGTTTGTCCCGTTTAACGTCCTGCGCACCGCGTGCGCGGCGTGACTAAAACTATCCGTGCCACGGATTCAAAACAGTGGAAAAGGCGAGGAAGAGAAACAAGAATAAAATGAAAGAGAGCGCAACGGCAAGAACCAGGGGAAAAAAGGCAAATGAACTGGACTGTGACAAAATGTGTGGTGCTACTACTACTAAGCATGGTGCTCGGGACACCCACGTTGAAATTGTGCAGGTTAGCCTATTCCTATATGAAAAATATGTATGAGATGTAAAAGATACATGAGACGCCTGTTCTTAGTTGTACAAGAAGGGAACGGCGGGTTGTATCATCTGAACTAGTTGTACCTACACCAAAGTTGGTTATTTTTTTAGTTTGTTGTTTGCGCGCTAAGATACGGCGTGGGAAGCACGCCTCTAGAATGTTAATGTTGTCCGCATCTCTTTCCTCGACATATATATATATATATATATATATATATATAAGTACCTGTAGGGGCTGTTACTTAAATACCCTGCAGAATGACCCTAAAATACCGAACTGATCAATCTGCCAGGTAGCCTATTTTTTTAGCAAAATGCTGTCCAAAACTGTCAAACGTAAGAAACACTAGCAAAAATGTAAAACACTCCGCGATTAGTGTCACATCCTTAGAGGCGTGCTGTGTTTCTATTCTGACGTAAGCAGATCGGAATAAAGTTTTATTATTGTGCCTATTTTCGAATTGGGTGGCAGGGTATACATGGGTTTTAATCAAACACGTGGCACAGCAGAAAACGATGTTCTAAATGATGTAGTTATCCAGTGAGGTAGAAGAAGCTTGAGTACAGCCTTATACTAAGGATTAACTATCGCCACGCTACGGTCATCTTCAGCGTGTGGTCTAATTTAGGCTCAGCCAATTTCGACGCAGACGCCCACACGCTGCGTACATACCGGGCCACGACCAATCAAGATTTGTCGCCCCGGTGTCGCTTTTCTAGTTTTTGTACTTACTTTTTTTCACTTAATGGTACGTAGCAGCTACTACAATTGATGCGCCGCAAGGTAAGTCCTACCCGAGTATATTGAATGCGCGCTAGCAGTAATGTAGTTAATTACAAAATTAAGACAAAATTAGGTAGCTTTATCAATAACAGCGTCATTGGCGTCCAGTAAAACTAATATTCGAGTTGTTTGCCTCTATGCGAAGAGTAGTTTAGAGCTTTCCGTGGTGGTAGCAGAATGCTAAAAAGTGTTCCTGCACTAATAGATCTCTCTCGATATAGACCGCAGTTGAATAGCGTTTTCGTTGTCAACCTAACGTTGATCGTCATCGAAACAAGTAAACTTTCAAGTTGGTCTTTTCGAGCTTTTTCTCCTTATGTCAGGTGGCTCTCCTCAGCCTACACTTGCACTCTGTGCTGTTTTTTTTGGAAACGTGTGTGGGGTTATTTACAGTCGAGTTTTGTGTGTCAATTGCAGTTGAATGCAGTCAAAATTACCATTTGTTTTTATTTATGCGGAAGACTCCAAAGACCAGTCCAGGCCGGCGTCTGGTGTAATATTTTTAAACAGACTCAGAAATTTTGACTTTATAGTAAGACGCTGAACTCAGTTATTCTATTAACGGGTCCAAGGATTACATTTACTCTTCAGGGGCCTTGTGACAACGTAAATTCGGCGTAATTCCAATGGTAGCAAAGCAAAACCAAATGTTGTTCTCGAGTTCGCGGGTTTCATCCATTGACCACTCGTTTAAAGTAGGGAATAGTACCAGGTCAGCGCTGGGCCCTGCTATTATTGCGAATCCTGCTGCTGCCCTGGTGCGAAGTAACAGTATGCATGGAATTTCCGAGCATTCCTCATGGATATAACGCTTACAGGCCTTCATTATGGAATCGCAGTGACTCTTACAGACCGGTCACGTAATCAGCAAGGCTGTCCACAACAGGTTTAAATAGATGGCCAAACAGTTTTACAATCATTGTACTGTTGTACTTAGGCTAACGATAAATCGTCTCCTAGTTTGTGATAATGAATCGAGCAAACTATCCATGTAAATAAATCTCTTGCTTAAGAGCGATAGAAGCAGCAAATAAAACCACAGTAACAACAACAGCAACCAGTACATCAACAACAATAGCAACAAACGCAGCAGCCACAACAACAACAACAACAACAACGATGACAATAAGGAACCATCCCTATTTCCCTATTGCCTCTCATTCTAATGGCAACGACCTGTGTGCGGTGGCTCCGAGGCAGCACCGACAACGGCCGCCACAAGGCCAAACTGGCTGACGACAACCACGAGCCAGCAATAGCAACAGGTGCAATTCGCCGCCCGTTGTAGTGGGTGGCTGTAGTATTAGTAACTACAAGAATAGTTATTGGTATTACTGCGGTTATAGATGTTGTTGTTGTTGTTGTTGATGTTCGTGTTGTTGCTGTTCTTGGTGTTGTTGTTGTTATTGTTGTTGTTATTGCTTATATTACTGGTGTTCTTGGTGTTGTTGTTATTGTTGATATTGTTTATATTACTGGTGTTCTTTGTGTTGTCGTTGTTGTAAACATTGTCGTAATAGTAGCAGCAATAATAAATAATATTCAAAACAGCAGCGATGACGGTACAGGAGGAAGTGATCGTAGTCGTTAGAGCAGATGTGATAGCCAAAAAAAAGGTAGTAGAGTAAATGGTAGTCGACGTTGGTGTTGTTGTTACAACTGTTACTGCTTTGGCTGCAGGTGGCATTATTTTTTGTTGTAGCCGCTATTGCTATTAGAAACTGTATGGTTGTCGTTCTTCATGTCATTGTTGTTGTTGTTGCTGCTGCTGCTGCTGCAATGTAGCACCAGTTGTTGCTGGAGTCGTTGCCACTTGACATTGCGTTTTGATACATAGACAGTTATTGCTGTATTTGACGCTATTGTTATTGTTGTTGTTGCTGTTGCTGCCGCTGTTCGTGCTACAAATTACTGCAACTTCTGCTGACCGTATCGTTTCGTTATTCGTTACCCCAATTGTACGAATTAGTCAGTATTTCTGTTTCCTTCGACTTTTGCTGTTGTTGTTGTTGTCGTTGTTGATGTTGTTGTTGTTGTTGTTGTTGTTGTTGATGATAGGATTACGGTTCATATTGTTTTTGTTCTACGATTGCCGTCGTCAATGTAGTAGTAATCAGCAGCAACAGCAGCTGCATAAGCAATGAGTTAGGCTTCCGTTGTAACAATTGTACGCAGGTTTGCCAGGCGCGATGACGATCGCCTAACGCGCTCGGCTAGCAAAATTGGCTCAGTAACAACAACAGCAGCAGCAACAACAAGAACAGCCCGGTCATAATAAAATGCCGAAAATGATTCCGACCACAAGCGGCTCCAGTCCTGCTGCTGCTACTGC